>CAUYLZ010012623.1:0-31122 GCA_963573645.1 Pithecia hirsuta
GGTGTGGTTTTGGATGTTTATTTGATTTAAACGGGAAAAAGGTTAGTGGATTTTTGCGGGTTTGGGGCCATTGAAATCATGCCTGTCTTTATAGCTTTAATCTTTCTAAAAAAAAAAAAAAAAAAAAAAAAGAAATCAGGCCTCAAGTGGTTATTTGTAGATGCAGTGCTTTCACTTGTAATAGTTAGAAAATAATACTCATATTCTTTTGGATAGGTAATAACTTTAAAAGTATAGCTTAAAGGATTTATAAGATACAAAATGCCATTTAACGAATATGTAAAATTGCATACATTCTTTCAACAAATAATTATCAAGTGCCAAATATGTGCCATGAAATTTGCTATAGTGATGAACAAGACAGACATGATCTCTGCCCTATAAAAGCTCATCAAGGAACATAAGAGATAAAAAATATAAAGTTGACTTTCCCCCAACAGCTCTTGTTATTTGGAAGCGATTCAAGTCTTTTTCCAATCAACTACAGAACGTTGCTTAAGAGCATAGTGACAATAAGACTCAATATGTTTATTGTTACTATTAATCAGAAGAGGAACTTTCCATCTCAATGATTTAAACCTTTGTAGCTTGACTGTAATCTATTCACAAGTTTTGGGAGATGCCAACTCATAATGTATTGAACCTTTTTAGGGGGTGATGGTGGGAATGGGACAAAAAGACAGCTACGTGGGTGATGAAGCACAGAGCAAAAGAGGAATCCTGACCCTGAAGTACCCGATAGAACACGGCATCATCACCAACTGGGATGACATGGAAAAGGTATGGGAGGTTTGCTACAACTTGGGCCCTCAGGATGCGTACTACTCCCTGTGTTTTCTGATACAAACTCCCATACTTCTGCTGGGGAAAATAACTGGCTCACATTGCTCAAGTGTACTTTTACTTGTTAATGTTCATTCTGGGTTATTACCCATTGGAAAAAAAAATCCTGAAATGAATCTTTACCAAAAAAAAAAAAAAATCCCTTGCCAGGCATGGTTGCTTACATCTGTAATCCCAACACTTTGGGGGGCCAAGTTGTGAGGATCACTTGGCCCAGGAGTTTGAGACCAGCCTGGACAACATAGTAAAATCCTGTCTCTACAAAAAATAATGAAATTAGCCAGGCATGGTGGCACACACCTCAGTCCCAACTACTTGGGAGGTTGAGGTGGGAGGATCACCTGAGCCTGAGAGATTGAGGGTGCAGTAGCTGAGATCCTACTTTAGCCTAGGTAACAGAGTGAGACCCTATCTCAAAAAAAGAAGAAAAAAATCCTGCACGGCACAGTGGCTCACACCTGTAATCCCAACATTTTGGATCAGTTGAGGCCAGGAGTTCGAGAGCAGTCTGGGCAACATAGCAAAACTCTGTCTCTCCAAAAAAAAAAAAAAAGTTCAATTAACAGTATGTGGTGGCATGCAACCGTGGTCCCAGCTACTCAGGAGGCTGAGGTGGTAGGATCATTTGAGCCCAGGAGTTTGAAGCTGCAGTGAGCTGATCATAAACTGCATTCCAGCCTGGGCAACTGAGTAAGACTCTGTCTCTAAAAAAAGAAAAATAATGCCTTTGCCTATTAGGGTTTATTAACTAATTAGAGGATGACAGTTCTGTAGATTAGAAGAGTAGCCCTTTGCCACTGCAGGGAATTAATCATCTGCTGCTCATGTCAACTCAGTTACCCTCCTAGGACAAGCAGTGCATGGGCAGCAGCTCAGAGAATAACCTTCCTTTCATTCTCATCAGGGGCTGCATGGCTATCCCTCTCAGTGCAATACAGCTAAAGAGGAGTTGAAATGCTGGGAATAGCCTTAATCAGCCTATTCTTGAAAGGTTTTCATTAATTCACTCTCAACATCTAAATTAAAAGTGTTTTAGTTTTCACTATATTTAACAGGACTGTAGCATTGCAGATTTGGTACATTTCTGAATGCCTCTCCACACATTGAAATACAATAGCCACTGAAAAAAGCTATACAATAAATATTTTAAAAATCATTTCTCTGTGTTGCATTAAATGAGGCCTTATCTCCCAAACACTTATAAAAGAGCTAATGAAAAGAAGAGCTAAATTCTAAGATTTAGACGTTTGGTCATTAAACATTACAGATACCAGTGATCAGAGGAAAACAGAAAAAATAATGAGGAAGTGACATAAAAAATGTTAAATGTAGTAAGATATATCAGAATCACAACATCTGGCCTTTTATTTATCTATCAGCTCACTACTACACACACACACACACACACAAAAGAAAAACACATAATGTTACTAGAATTTATCAGTAGTAATGCTTCAACCTCTATCTTTCTATAGAAATTACGTATCAGTAGATTTGCTTAATTGAGGATTCTAGATTTGGTAAGATTTCCGAGTTTGCACACAGAAAAAAAATATTAAAATCAGTAGGAAAATACTCTTTTAGAATTTCTCCATGGAACTGACAGCATCTTAGAATGTATCCTCCTAGAGAGAGACTATTGGAACAAAAAAAATTCCTTATTTCTAAAATTTAATTCAAAGTACCTTCTGGTGGGGGTGAAGAGAAAGAGAGAGAGAGAAGGAGACGCGTTGCTTGTTGTGACTGGCAGGATTTCTTAAGCATTCTGCTGATTTCACTCCACCAAAGAAACAAAACTTTTAGAAGTTTCATTTCCTTTCTAGAAACCACAAATCCAAAAGAAGAGAAACTGGAATAAGATAGTCTTTAAAGCTAATCTTGCTTTTGCTAATTTATAAGCTTTCACTAGCAGTTCTTGTTTTGTTCTGTTTTAGCTTTGGATGAATCTCATATTCCTGGCTTTGGTGGAGAATTTTCATGCTTTTAAAGATTAATTAATTTAGTCCTTTTTGCAATGGTTTGTTCTTTTTGGCATCCAGGAATTAAAGAGAGTGCCCAACCATAAAGCAAATGTAGTTATGCCCAAAGCACCTTCACATAGATACACTATACACAGGAATGGGCCTTTTGGAAACACCTAAGGCCAAATGTCTGACTGTGAGTGGAAGATCCAAAGTGTGCTGATAGAGGAAGCCTTTTTCATCTTGACTCTCATGGAGGCAAGAGGCAAGTGGCTGCGTTCTCTTCTCCATGTACAATGCAAAGGGCAACTTCTCTAGAAGCATTAAAAGTGGCAATTAGGCTTTCAAGTAAGCTTCATTTATTCATGTATACATTCGTCTTTTTATTTACAAAATTAAATCATTTTCCCATGAACATTAACTAAAATGGAAAGAAAGAACAAAGAAAATAGAGTTGAATGATAATAACATTGATTCTTGGCCAGGCACTGGGCTAAACAATAACTCAAGGGTTACCTTATTTATTTGCACAAAGACCCAATGAGGTACACACTGAGTATTTTCATCTCCCTATTACCAATCATGAGACTGGAGCTGAGAAGGGTTAAAAACTTGCTTAAGCTCATACAACCAAGAAATAGCCAAGTTGGGCCAAGATTTGTGCCCTTAACCGCTGTACTATCCTGCCTCACAGATCTGGGTTAGGGATTCTGCTCACTTACTAGATGTGAATCCTTCAGGAAGGTACCCACACACTGTGAGCTTCAGTCTCTGCATCTATAAAACCATGGACACATGAAGAGTACTTGTAGCATTTCCTTTGATCTTGGTTTCAGGTAGCTTCTGGTTGCTTTTTGGGAAATGCAGGGCCTCACGATAACACATCATTGTGATTCTTCTCTGTCCCCCAACTCACTAGATCTGGCACCACTCTTTCTACAATGAGCTTCGTGTTGCCCCTGAAGAGCATCCGACTCTGCTCACAGAGGCACCCCTGAACCCCAAGGCCAACCGGGAGAAAATGACCCAGGTAAGTATCTACCCCAGCACTCAACACTCTGGGATCTGGGGAACGTTCTGTTAGAAAGAGGCTATGCAGGGCAGCAGAGAGAAGGCCAGAGCCAGCAGTCCACCAACAGAATAACAACCTTCAGCGAACTCAGGGATTCCAAAGAACAGGAACAGCTTGATGGTACTTGCAGCCTTCCTGCAGGGACCAGCCCTTTGCCTCCAAAAGAAATAGGAAATTTAAAAGATTTCATTGAAAAGGGGCCATGTTTAAGTGAAAATGTCTAAGGAGAAGTCACTTCAAAATGTAGCATCACGTACAATAGGAATTTGGGTTCTGGAGTCAGGCATATCTAGGATATGTCTTATTAGTTGTATGACCTTAAAGAACCCAGTTAATTTCCCAGAGCCTCAGTTTCGTTGTCTGTAAGTTGGGAGTAATATTAATAGTATCATTTTTCAAAGGATTGATGTGAACATTAATGAGGTGAAATGACAGTTGTGTCACATGGTGCCTAATAAACACCCAACAAATAATAATTGTCATTATTGTTACTTGTCTGAAGCTCAAGACCTTACAATAGAATCTCATCCAGTCCACCAGACAGAGGAGTTTTCTAGTTTGGATGAGCTATTAAATAACAACATCTAATGTCAATTCTATACTTGCTATGGTCAAGTACTAGGCTCAGCATTTTACATTTATTGTCTCTTTAAGTTCTAGCAATGTGAAGCAGGAACTATGATTATACTGATTACATAAATGAAGAAATCAAGGCTCAGATACATTGATTCTTCCAGGGTCACACAGCTAGAACTGGCAGAGCCTGGGATTGATCCATGATCTTCCAGCATTGGAGAATCATAAATGTAAATAACTGCAAGGCCTTTCCCTCAGAGTAGCTCCTGGTGCTTGTACCAACACACTAGCACGTGTTCTCCACAGGGGAACATCTGTGTGCCTGGGAATCACTGCATGTAGCAAGAGATGTTGCTTCTGAGGAGTTATTGCTCCTAAGAATGGTGTGAAGGCAAAAAACAAAAAAAAGGTTGGAAATTATGACTCGCTAGCAAATGATGTTAGACATTCTGGTTAATAGAGCAGGAAGGGTCTCACAGATGGAGAAATGAAGACCCCTGGACATCTGATGCACAAACTTCTCACCAGTGACCTGGAGGGGCTTGAGTTCTAATCTTGTCCCTGTACTGCATGAACTGGGGCATTGACATTCTGTGTGGTCCTCTGTTACCAGTGGGCAGTTCCTGTCTTCCGGAATTCAAGGTCTCTCCCACTGCAGTCAGAATGGCCTCAGATTCTAGAGTCAGCACTGACCCACAACTATATAAAAAAGTGGAACAGATTAAATGGAACCTCAGGCAAATCACAGAAATGGGGCTAATCCCAGTCAGTCTGAGCTTCAGATTTAAAAGGTCTCTTTGTTTATAGCAGAGAAATAAAAACCTGGATGTTGTCTTCTCTTTTCCTTCTGGCCTTGACATAGTTAACAAGCCCTAGGCTGTCTACCCTGGAAAAGCTGGAGAGCCCATTTAGTCCAAACTCCTTCTCCGTGTACAGCTAAGAGACCTGGAATGAAGCCACTATTAGTCAACTGTTACTTTGGTGACTGTTAGTCAAAGCCAGGATCAGAGCCAGAAGCTAGATGTTCCTTTCCCTTGGCCAAGCCTTGTGTACACACTGCTTCTTCCCCTCCCCACTCTGCTAGGCCACTAATGTGATGGCTCCCCATTCACACCTTCATTTCTCCTCTTTACGTGACCAGGGATGTTCTGATCCTTCTTACTTTGGCCTCCTCTGCCCAGAACGGGTCAGGCCCCTCTGCATCCATCAACCAGGTGTGCTCTCCTGACCATTCTTTGTCAGATGGGCACCTTCACTTACACAGCTCTTTGGATTGCTTTGCAGATTATGTTTGAGACTTTCAATGTCCCAGCCATGTATGTGGCTATTCAGGCGGTGCTGTCCCTCTATGCCTCTGGACGCACAACCGGTAAGTGGCTGGGAGGGACGGGAAGCTTGTTAGAGTGCACCTCCAGAGATGGGATTGCATGGTCATAAACACGGGGTGATGACTGGGGCTGAGTTAGAATTGACGGGGCTGAACCCAGCCCTAAAAGATCTTCTTGTGTTCAAAATAAGCCCTTAACCTCTTATTTCTAGCAGAACGTTTTCTACGTTTTCCTCTTCCTGTTCTTCCCTTTTATTCATCTTTCCCGAGCCCTGTCCTACCTCACCTCTCCTATCACATTCCCTCTTTTCTCTTTTCAAATAAGAGGCTCAGAAATTCCCCCTCCCCGAAGGCTTCCCTCTACTTGACCAACAAGTAACCACGTGCCAGCTGCTCTAGTGACTCCTATCATGCCCAATTACCTCCCAGGCATCGTGCTGGACTCTGGAGATGGTGTCACCCACAATGTCCCCATCTATGAGGGCTATGCCTTGCCCCATGCCATCATGCGTCTGGATCTGGCTGGCCGAGATCTCACTGACTACCTCATGAAGATCCTGACTGAGCGTGGCTATTCCTTCGTTACTACCGGTGAGGCCTGTGGGAGACAAAGGGGAGAGGGGAGCAGTGTGTTGCTCAGGAACTCCCAGGACCATCCTCACTAAGCAAGGAGTTGATGGGATGAAGATTTGCAAATGGCAAGGCCTGGCTCTAATGCACACAGCAAAGCACATCTTTCTTTGCTATGTGAAATTGCAAAATGATTACACTATCTCCTTGAGAACAATTACAGACACTTAGTGTTATGCATTAGTCAGTGTTGTATACTTGGCCTTTTAAAAATCCCCTCCATTAACACATAGAAGAAGATTGTGCAGAGACTGAAGACTATGGTGATTGGCAGGAGACATCGTGACGGGACCCGAGTCCCAACTCTGCTACTCAGTAGCTCTGTGAGCTTGGACAAGTTAACGGACCATAGTCTCTTTATTTGTAAAATAGGGATAATAATAGATCCTATATCACATGATTGTTATGAATATTAAATGAGAGAATGGATGTGGAATACTTGGCACAGAGTAAGCATTCAATAATTGTTAGCTGTTAACAGCGATACATATTAATAGCTAACACAGTGACACATGTGTATTCAGATTCTAAGACTGTACACCCAGTCCTCCCTCCCTAGAGGAAAGTGTCAGGCATTGCCAGAAACACAGTATGTCCTTAGGCTGGTAGCTTCAGCTACCTGCCCTCCCCTCAGCAATCTGGTATTGTCCAAATGTTTAGGTTTCTGAATATGCCTGAGGCTTATTTTATGCTTCAAATTTGAGGCTTATTTTAATCTCCAAGCTTGAGTCCTGCTAATATTAAAGTCTTCACTTACAATATGAAGTTGAATAATTGCATTTCTCCTGTGCTCCCTACAAAGAATCCCAAGATACCTCTAAAAGGTTCCCAGAGCCTCAGATATAACTGAGAGCCTAGAACTTCAGAGAGCAGAAGTCTGAAAGGTCTCTGCCTGCCTGCTTCCTCCATATCTCTTTCAGTATGCACCACTAAAACCTTTTGGACTAGCCTGGTCCTGAGCCAGCATCACCCTTTTCTGGAGGGTGAGAAATGTGCCAGAGGTTGGAGCTGCTATCTTCTGCCCCAGGCAACACGATCTCAGGCTTTCTGAAAATTGTGAGGCCCCTGAGGAGCTGATTCAGCATAAGACTTCCTGGTTAACTGAAAATAAACTCTGTTATAAAATAACATATATAAAGAGGGTAGTTATCCTGCAAACAAAAAAAAAAGTTATAGTACAAAAGGATTACCTACTGTGTGCCTTTCTCTAGCTAGCTCATTTTATTCTTGTTATGCATTCCCCAGACAATGCATACTGAGGGCCTACTATGTATGAGACACTGTGCTAGGAACAGAGGTGGTTCCCTGGTGGCCCTACTATGTCATTATCATCATGGATTTTGGATTGCAGAATACTGAACTGACACATTTTTTGAAGGCCCAAGTCTTGAGGGTGAGACTGAAGTAGGGCAGATGGATCTTTCCACCTGTGCAGAACCTAATGTTTGCCACAATGTCTGTATCTGATTGACAGCTGAGCGTGAGATTGTTCGGGACATCAAGGAGAAACTGTGTTACGTAGCTCTGGACTTTGAAAATGAGATGGCCACTGCCGCATCCTCCTCCTCCCTTGAGAAGAGTTACGAGCTGCCTGATGGGCAAGTGATCACCATCGGAAATGAACGCTTCCGCTGCCCAGAGACCCTGTTCCAGCCATCCTTCATTGGTAGGCAACAAATGTTCTTTTCCTGGGAAGAGGAGTCACTGTCCTCTCCCATATCAAGCCAGCCTCCAGCACATGGAGACAAGTGACAGTTCCCCCAAGACCAAAAGCATTTCTAAACCAGAGAAAGGGAAAGTGCCACATTTTCAAGGTGAGAAGACACTGAGGCCAGGAAAGAAGTTTTATCTCTAAGAAAACACTTTCTATGTCACAGTTAAGCCCAACGCATTCTTGGTGTATGATGAAAGAATTAAATAATGCTTGTGCTTTGGAGATAGTGGAAAGAGTAGGGAGGATGTGCTGATGAGGAGAATCTGGGAATGCTAGCGGGAGAGAAAAACAGAAGAGCACCCAAAGTGAGTCTGCTCCTACATTCACATCATCTTGGAGAGACAGGTTCGCACAGTTGTTTACAGAGGCAGACTCTACGAGGGGTGAGCCTGGGTTTCAGTCTTAGTTGTCTTGATCCTGGGACAGTCACTTAACCAACCACCCCAACTGGTCTCCTCATGTATAAAGTGGAGACTGTAATATGACTTTTGTCCTAGGATGGCTGTGAGAATTACACGAGATAGATACAGAGCACTTAGCCCACTGCCTGGCAAAAGCAAGCATTCAATAATGATCAGATATCACTAGTAATTAATAATCAGGTAGTACTGTTGTTAACGGTATCATTATGTCACAGCACTGCAGAAGATGAAGGGCCACGTAGAGGTTTTTTCAAAACACCTGCATCAGAAATGAACAAAAGTCCAGACCCTCCACCAAAAAACATATGTTAACAAGATTGGAAAAAATGAGGCTTTGCCTAAATAGGATAAAACATGTTCCTGATAATCCAGCCCCATTAGCTTTGGGGGTTGGGGCAGATGTAAGGTAGCATCAAACAGAGACCTACAAGAGCTCTGAAGAGTGACTGCAACACTGTCTCAGTGTGAAAGCTTTGCAGGGAAACAGAAGGCTTCACTCCTTATTTAAACCACACAGAGTAAGCAGTGAGTCTATTAAAAAGTCAGTGAGGCCAGGCACGGTGGCTCACACCTGTGATCCCAGCACTTTGGGAGGCCAAGGCAGGTGGATCAGCTGAGGTCAAGAGTTCAAGACCAGCCTGGCCAACATGGAGAAACCCCATCTCTACTAAAGATACAAAAATTAGCTGGGTGTGGTGGCATGTGCCTGTAATCCCAGCTACCCAGGAGGCTGAGGCAGGAGAACTGTTGGAACCCTGGGGGCAGAGGCTCCAGTGAGCCGAGATTGTGCCACTGCACTCCAGCCTAGGTGACAGAGCAAGACTCTGTCTCAAAAAAAACCATTGTGCCCAGACTTCAGTGGTCTCCTCCTGTAACTGAGGCAATGCAGCCCCCTTTGTGGACAGGGTAGGGTGGGAGAGGTGAAGGTGCCAGCACTCCTGGGTTTGTCTGAGGGCCATTCTGGAAGACCACTGCAGACGCTGGTCTCTGAATGACCTGTTCCATGTCAGATAGAGCGCCCACTCTCCAAATCTTACCAACTTCTCCACTGCATCTGCATGCTTCTCTCTTTATATTCAGTTCCTTTGAGAAAAATGTCCTTTAAAAAAAAAAAACTGAAATAGGATCTGGCTGTAATGCCCAGGCTGATCTCAAACTCCTGGGCTCAAATGATCCTCTCGCCTGAACCTCCCAAAATGCTGAGATTACCGGCCTGAGCCACTGCACCCAGCCAAGAGAAAAACGTTCTACCTGGTTCTTTAATTCATACTCACTAACCTTCACAGAAGAACAAGAAAAGAAAAGAAAAAACTTAAGGAGTCTCCCTGCCAAGGATGAAGACAGAGCTCCAGGGGCCTCTGCAGAGGCAGAGGGGCTGAAGACTCTAATGCACATGGAGCCGAAATATCAACAGTATCAGCAGCTACATCTTCCAGTTTCTCTTTCCTTCTTTTCCCATTTCCTAAAAGTATAACTGCAATAATTTATCCTACATGATATTTAATAAATAAATGCCGTCTAAATCGTTTTTGGAGGCTGGGCTCCATGGCTCACATCTGTAATCCCAGTACTTTGAGGTGCTGGGGTGGGCAGATCACTTGAGCCCAGGACTTTGAGCCCAGCCTAGGAAACATAGTGAGACCCTATCTCTACAAAAAATACAAGAATTAGCTGCCTGGTGGTGCACGCCTGTGGTCCGTTACTCAGAATGCTGAGGTGGGAGGATCACTTGAGCCCAGGAGGCTGAAGCTGCAGTGAACCGAGATTTTGCCACTTCACTGCAGCCTGAGACAGAACAAGTTGTCTCAAAACAAATAAATAAAAACATAAAAATTAAAAGATAGTTTTTAGGGGTCCCCAAACCCAATTTTCCCATTGGATAAAACCCAAATAGGATGTAAATGCATGAAACAGTTGAGAAGCACACCCTTCTATTTTCAAAACCAAAAGTACCACCCTTGACTTGGTCTGGAGAGCAAACATGGATCTTGGAGCCCTCTCTGAAGCCGGCTCCCTTCTCACGGGCGTGGCAGGCCCTGCCTTCTGCACTTACATGTCCCAAGAGGCATCAGCCTGCCCGCCGAAATCCAAAGCCACATAATGTCAACACAGTCCTCCTGTGTAAATATTTGGTCCGGGGAAAATGCCTCGAACGCTTGTACAGCCAATTTTCTGGCAGGCGGTGAGATGAAAAGGAGAATAAATGGATACATTAAAATAATTTCTTATGAAAGCCCAAACAATCGCTGTGCAGCCTTCATCACAGCACACACTGAATGCCTTTCCCACCGCCCTCTCTCCAGTCATCCTCCCCGCCCCCAGCTCTCCTAATAAAAAGCACGCTAAGTCTTTAGCTCTGCTGGCAAGGAGAATTAAATTGCTCTTCACCACCTGGTGTTGTCTTACTTAACAATTTCCAAATCGCTCTCACGTCTCCCTTTGAAACTCAGAGTTTAAATACTAGAACGAAGGAAAGTAAGAGGAGAGAAAAAAACAAAAAGAAAATTGAGAAAATTTGCATAATTTGCAAACACTGTCTTTTTAACAGGCTGTGGTCTGTTTTTTCTTCTCTTTGCCTTAATCTTCTATTCATTGTCTCATTTGTTTTCTCTTGTTCGTCTTTCTTTTTATCCTTCAGAATTTAATCAAAGAAGAAATGTGTTTCTTCCCATGACAAAACCATACTTGAGTTCAAAATGGGGTAGTCTGAGTGTTTTTAATAGAGTTGTTTGTTTGTTTGTTTGTTTCTTTAGATGGACTCTTGCTCTGTAGCCCAGGCTGGAGTGCAATGGCACCATCTCAGCTCACTGCAACCTCTACCTCCTGGGTTCGAGCGATTGTCCTGCCTCAGCCTCCTGAACCTGGGTTTACAGGAATATACCACTATGCCCCACTAATTTTTTATTTTTTGTAGAGATGGGGTTTCGCCATGTTGGCCAGCCTGGTCACAAACTCCTGACCACAAGTGATCCGCCTACCTCGGCCTCCCAGTGCTGGGATTATAGGCATGAGCCACCAAACCCGGCCATTGGTAGAATTTTATCCCAGAAGCTATGAGATCCTGCCCATCGTGACCCTGTTTTTATGTTTTCAGGGTCCCTTTCTTTTCTCCATTTAATTTCTCCTCCTCCTCCTCCTTCTTCTTTTTTCTTTTTTTTTGAGACAGAGTCCTGCTGTGTTGCCCAGCCTGCAGTGCAGTGGCGTGCTCACAGCTCACTGTAGCTTCAACCTCCCAGGCTCAAGAGAACCTCCTACTTCAGCCTCCCGAGAAGCTGGGACTACAGGTACATGCCATCCTGCCTGGCTAATTTTTTATTTTTTGTAGAGACGGGGTTTTGCCAGGTTGCCCAGGCTGGTCCCAAATTCCTGGGCTCAAGCGAACTGCCTGCCTTGTCCTTCCAAAGTGCTGGAATTACAGCTGTGAGCCACCACACTCAGCTCATTTAATTTATTTGTTCAGCAAACCCTTTGTTGAGGACTTATTCTTGTCTAGCACCATGCTCTTTTCTTTTCCCACTGTTTTCTGCTTTCTTTTTATTTCAATTATCAACTACCAAGGCAGCAGAATCATAAAATTCAACAGCTCCCTCAACTGCACAAAAGTCCCCTCCTTTCAACTGTAAGACACTCTTCTCTCTGCAGCTTTTTGTAATACGATGAAGAATTTTAATTAACAAAAAGTTTTATAAGACTTTATCAAATAACAAATACTTAATTTCTACTAAAATGAGTTGTTTCCAAGGAGTAGGGGTGAGTCATCCTCAGCAACCATTGACAATGATGTTTTTCTTCTAAATAAGGCTCAGAGACACTTTGGAAGCCCCATTTCATTCACTATAATAGCAACTTGCTGGCGGAGTGCAGTGCTGTATTCAGCACTTTGTGAGGCTCAGGTGGGTGGATCACCTGAGGTCAGGAGTTCGAGACCAGCCTGGCCAACATGGTGAAACCCTGTCTTTACTAAAAATACAAAAATTAGCCAGGCTTGGTGGCAGGTACCTGCAGTCCCAGCTACTTGGGAGGCTGAGGCAGGAGAAGTGCTTGAACCCAGGAGATGGAGGTTACAGTGAGCCAAGATTGCACCACTGCACTCCAGCCTGGGTGACAGAGCAAGACTCTGTCTCAAAAAAAAAAAAAGGCAACTTGCTGAGGCCTGCAACAGGAGATAAGGAATAGAATCAGTTGACAAACCAACAACAATTGCAGAGTCAATTTAGGATGCTTTAGGCAATTCACAATCTGAGAAAAAAGGCAATAGGACTCACAAATGAAAATAACCCACAGTAAAGCATTTTACTGATACACACTTTACTGATGGATTGCCTACTGGTGGGATTAACCTAGCAACAGACGTCATGGAAGGTAAGGGTAGTTTCCAAAGGAAAAACTGGACGGAGTTGGAGTGGGAAGGAACCTCTCTCACATATTTATACCCATCCTATTTTTTTGTTTTTTGTTTTTTTTTAAGACTGAGTCTCACTCTGTCATCCAGGGTGGAGTGCAGTGGCACAATTTTAGCTCTCTGCTATCTCTGTCTCCCAGATTCAAGAGATTCTCTTCCCTCAGCCACCCGAGTAGCTGGGATTACAGGTACGTACCACCATGCCTGGCTAATTATTTTTTTTTTTTTTTTTTAGTACAAATAGGGTTTTGCAACATTGGTCAGGCTGGTCTCAAATTCCTGACCTCAAGTGATCCTCCTGCCTCGACCTCCCAAAGTGCTCGGAATGCAGGTGTGAGCCACCGTGCCTGACCTATTTACAGGCATCCTGTTTAAGAGATGTTTCAGGCCAGGCAAGGTGGCTCACGCCTATAATTCTAGCACCTTGGGAGGCCGAGGCAGGAGGATCACTTGAGCCCAGGAGTTTGAGACCAGCCTGGGCAACATGGCAAAACCCTGTCTCTACAAGCCTCTAAGCAAGAAGTAGCAAAATGTTGCAAAGGTAATTAACATCTGTATTCTAAAGAACAGCAGAGAACAGGTTAGATGGATGGTTTCAGAAGCCAAAAAAATAACTGAAGACAGTGAGTAGGTGGAAGAAAGAGCTTACTCCACGTGAGTGACAAGGTACTGTAGTAAATAGTTAATTTGCCTTTTCTGTTGTCTTAACAATTGCTTTAACTGAGTGGTTTGAGCATTAATAAGGAGATGGCTTGTGTATTGTTACCTTGATGAATAATTTCTTTGGAAAAAAGTATGTGCAAATGTAATGAATGTTGTATCCTTGCCTATCTGATTGCTGCATCTGGAAGTAAATCTAACCTCAGTCAGAAACTATCAATAAAACAAGAGGCAGTTACCTGCCGACAAGCTGTAGAGCTGAAATCTAGCCCTATGTGAAGTGCTACAGCGTGAAAAATCTCACCTTAAAAAAAAGTGGTGCTCGCAGGGTGCAGTGGCTCACGCCTGTAATCCCAGCACTTTGGGAGGCGGAGGCGGGCGGATCACGAGGACAAGAGATTGAAACCATCCTAGCCAACATGGTGAAACCCCGTCTCTCCTAAAAATACAAAAAAATTAGCTGGGCGTGGTGGCGTGCGCCTGTAGTCCCAGCTACTCGGGAGGTTGAGGCAGGAGAACTGTTTGAACCCAGGAGGCGGAGGTTGCAGTGAGCCGAGATTGTGCCGCTGCACTCCAGCCTGGTGCCTGGCTATGGAGCGAGACTGTCTCAAAAAAAAAAAAATAATAAGTGATACTTGGTAAAAGATAAGAGAACAAAATATAACAGGAAAAGACCCATGAGTTAAAGCCATAGTTATAGAAAATCTAGTAGAAGCACTTGCTTTCAAGAGGCTGACTTCCAGACAGGCAATAATTCACTGATTCGGGGAACTTTCCAAATAACAAAATATTCTGTATTTCAGAAGTGTCTTGAGCTTATAGGAGATGGGAATAGAGAAAGGGGATGGTGCTCATTCAGGTCTAGCTTTATTTTTATGCTGAACAAAAGTTCTCCCAGAGAGAATATTGAGTCTCCAATAAGATAAGATGACATTTAAAGAAAACAATCTTTTTCTTTTTTTTTTTGAGATGGAGTCTTGATCTGTTGCCCAGGCTGCAGTTCAGTGGCACAATCTCAGCTTACTGCAACCTCTGCCTCCTGGGTTCAAGCGATTCTCTGGCCTCAGCCTCCCATGTAGCTGGAATTACAGGCACGTGCCACCTCGCCTGGCCATTTTTTTCGTATTTTTAGCAGAGACGGGGTTTCACCATGTTGGCCAGGCTGGTCTCAAACTCCTGACCTCAAGTGATCTGCCTGCCTTGGCTTTCCAAAGTTTTGCAATTACAGGCATGAGCCACTGTGCCCGGCCAAGAAAACAATCTTTATTCCCATTTAAGAGAGCTATCTAAGTGTGTTTAATCCTCACTTCAAGTTAATTGCTTAGAGTTGGTTGTTTTTCTAAAAAGCAAATATCCTAAATGCGTTCCTTCGGCGTGTGTGTGTGTGTGTGTGTGTGTGTGTGTGTGTGTGTGTGTGTGTGTTTAGAGACAAGGTCTCACTCTGGTACCCAGGCTATAGTGCAGCAGCACAGTCACAGCTCACTGCAGCCTCAACCTCCTGGGCTCAAGCAAACGTCCCACCTCAGCCTCCTGAGTAGCAGGAGCTACACATGTGTGCCACCATGCCCAGCTAATTTTTTATTTTCTTTTGTAGACTCAGGGTCTTGCTATGTCTCCCAAGGTAGTCTTGGACTCCTGGGCTTAAGCAATCCACGTGCTAAGGCTCCCAAAGTGCTGGGATTACAGGTGTGAGCCCATGCCTGGCCCATATTCTTTTAGGTGAAGGGGAGGAAAGCAGCAAATCACACTGCCACGTGTGTACCTAGGCAACAATCTTGCATGTTCTTCACATGTACCCCAAAACCTAAAATACAATAAAAATTTTAAAAAAACAAAAACAAAAACAAAAACAAAAAAACAGTTAGTGAAAACACATGGATTGAAGAATTTGAAAACTAGGAGACATTTGTCAAGAAAATTCCCCAGGACTATAGTGACTAAAGTGCAGTTGAGGTGAGACAGTTCTCAAGTTGTTTATCACCAACTACTCGGATCCAATCCCTTTTTTTTTTTTTTTCTGAGACAGAGTCTCACTCTGTCGCCCAGGCTGGAGTGCAGTGGCGCGATCTCGGTTTACTGCAATCTCCGCCTCCTGGGTTCAAGCGATTCTCCTGCCTCAGCCTCCCGAGTAGCTGGGATTACAGGCACTTGCCATCATGCCTGGCTAATTTTTTGTATTTTTAGTAGAGACAGGGTTTCACTGTATTAGCCAGGATGGTCTTGATCTCCTGACTTTGTGATCCACCTGCCTCGGCCTCCCAAAGTGCTGGGATTACAAACAGGACAATCCCTTTTTTTTAAACTTGCCAAACCATTTGAGAACGTGCAGGTGCTATTTTATTTATACCTTTAGTTATTCCACAGGTTTTTAAATTTGATTTGCAATATGATCCTAGTAGCAAAAAGTCATGTTAATTTTGTATTTGATAGAAAAATATTTAATAGTAATTATAATAGCAAATGATAGTGCTTTACCAATAATACTGAACACTTTTGTGAATTTTGCAAAACTGATAATGTTGAAAAATTAATGCAATTCAGGAAAGAGTTAAAAGCCCAATATAATGTTAATTGATCCTGACAATGATTTATTTTTGCAGTTTTCACAGAGCCCTTAAAAGGAGATATTTCTCGAAGGATGAATAGGGATTTGACAACTGAAAGCAAAGTAGGATGATGCTCTAGCAGAGTGTATGGCGTGGGCAGAGGCATGACCATCAGGAGACGCCCTGGCATTCCGGGGAGGGGCTCCAGTGACCAGCGCATGAGACTTCTCTATCTCTGCTGGGGGTGCTGGCTCATGCAGGCTTCACTGAGCCCTGTGAGAAATGGAAGCATGATATTCAATTATGAAAGAAGGGCTGGGCACACTGGCTCATGTATGTAATCAGCACTTTGGGAGGGCAAATCACTTGAGGTCAGAAGTTCGAGACCAGCCTGGCCAACATGGTGAAACCCTAAAACTACAACAATTAGCCGGGCGTGGTGGCACGTGCCTGTAGTCCCAGCGACTTGGGAGGCTGAGGCAGGAGAATCACTTGAACCCGGGAAGTGGAGGTTGCAGTGAGCAGAGATCGCACCACTGTACTCCAGCCTGGGTGACGAAGCACGAGTTCATTTGAAAAAAAAAGAAAAAGAAGTTAGTAATAATAATAATATATCCTAGAAGGAAAGCCAAAGCCCCTGTGCTCACTAACTTCTGTCTGCCTCTGTGGATCCTCTTGCCCGTGTTCACCCTGCTCTGTGCTCCGGGAGGGCTCCCCTGTCTTTCAGTTTCCTGTTGGGCCGAAGCAATTCGAGTACAACAGGGGATCAGCGGCAGGAGTGGGGAGGGACCGGCTGCATGGGTTCCCTGCGGCCTGTACCCAATGCCACAGCCCCCGTCAGAAAGCCCTCTCCAGCAAATCCCTATCTGGTACCCAATAACTATTCTTTCCCCCTGCTTCTATAGGCCTAGGAATAACAGCTCCCTGTGGTTTACTGTACAACCAGAGTGTGCACAACCAGAGTGTACAATGCTGGGTACTGTGTACTCTGCTAGCTCTGATGGATTTCCTTAAAATTTGCACTCACCATGGTAAATAATCCCCTCATTAAATTATTTTTTTATCATCTATTTTTTTTTCTTTGAGACAGGGTCTCTGTTACCTAGGCTGGAGGGCAGTGGTGCCATCATACCCCTGGGCTCAAGTGATCCTCCTAGCCTCCTGAGTAGCTAGCTGGGACTAGAGGCGTGCACCACTATGCTTGGCTAACTTTGAAAAAATTATTTTTTGGGCTGGGCACAGTGGCTCACGCCTATAATCTCAGCACTTTGGGAGGGCAAATCACTTGAGGTCAGAAGTTCGAGACCAGCCTGGCCAACATGGCAAAACCCCATCTCTACTAAAAATCCAAAATTAGTGGGACATGGTGACAGGTATCTGTAGTCCCAGCTACTTGGAACGCTGAGGCAGGAGAATCGCTTGAACCCGGGAGGCAGAGGTTGCAGTGAGCTGAGATCGCGCCACTGCACTCCAGCCTGGGCAACAGAGTGAGACTCCATCTCAAAAATATATATATAAATAAATTTTTTTTTTTAAAGACAGAGTCTCTGTCTGTTGCCCAGGCTGGAGTGCAATGGCGTAATCTCAGCTCACTGCAACCTCTGCCTCCCAGGTTCAAGCAATTCTCCTGCCTCAGCCTCCTGAGTAGCTGAGATTACAGGCCTGCGCCACCACACCCAGCTAATTTTTTATTTTTAGTAGAGATGGGGTTTCACTATATTGGCCAGGCTGGTCTTGAACTTCTGACCTCAGGTGATCCACTTGCCTCTGCCTCCCAAAGTGCTGAGATTATAGGCATTAGCTACTGCGCTCGGCCTTTTTTTTTTTTCAGAGATGGAGTCTCACTATCTTGCCCAGGCAGATCTCAAACTCCTGGCCTTAAGCAATCCACCTGCCTTGGTCTCCCAAAGCACTGGGATTATAGGCATAAGCCATTGCACCCAGCCCCATCACCTAATTTTGAGTATGCTATCTGTTTCCTGCTAGGGCTCTGAGAGATACACTCTCTTCCCCTAAAAGGAGATGAAGCTGGACTTGCTAGCAGTCCTCAGAAAGCTGAGCAAAATCAGAGCCAAGAGACAGAGATGGGAGCTTGAGAACATCCTTTGAGCACCTGGACCCAGTTTCATCTGCAGCTAGCTGTATCCTAGCCTTTCTTGAAATGGAAAAGAATGCATTCTCATTTTTCACTATGCTAATTGGTACAGGGTACATAGAATTTATGGCGAGACTCCCAGCTGCCTGTGAAGCAGCACAGGAACATAGTTCTCATCTTGGTCAATATCATGTGGTCAACAGCAGGCTGGTTTATTTCTTGATGTTATTTTCTCTAGAATATTTATAAGCTGAATGTTCGCATGCCCCTGCTAGCCTATGATGTGGTATAGTTAATTAAGACATGCAAATCACAATAGAAAGTCTAGCTTTTGTGCTAAGGATATTGGCAGTGCAGTTCAAGGTTGAAAAGAACATTATTGGTTCAATCCGAATGGGCAGATGTAAAAAATAATAAATAAGTAAATAAAAGAAAAAAAGAACATTGTTGGAAGGAATATTGATGGTATTCCCTCAAGAGATCCAGAACATTACATAGAAATTTCATGTTATGCTTCCTTGTACTGGTAATTCAGAATCCTAGGAACGGAGGACTTACAAGGAAAACAGATAATACGCTTCATCACTGGCCAGGCGTGGTGGCTCATGCCTGTAATCCCAGCACTTTGGGAGGCCGAAGCAGGTGGATCACTTGAGGTCAGGAGTTTGAGACCAGCCTGGCCAACATGGCAAAACCTCGTCTCTACTAAAATGTAAAAATTAGCTGGACGTGAGTGTCTGTAATCCCAGCTACCCGGGAGGCTGAGGCAGGAGAATCACTTGAACCTGGGAGGCAGAGGTTGCAGTGAGTCAGAATTGTGCCAATGTACTCCATCAGACGAAGACTCCGTCAAAAAAAAAAAAAAAAAAAGCACTTCATCTGGGTCTCTGGCAGCCTGGGAAGTTGGGTAGATCTGCTGTGGCATCTGTCACAGGCAGATGCCAGGATTTGCTTACTCAGTATCCATTACTACCTTTTCTTCCTTGCTAATACAACTCAAATTTTGTTGGAACACCAATATCCCAGCCCTATGTTCTAGAGCATCCTAGATCTGGTCTCATCAGTACAAATCCATGTTTTCTACTACTGCAGTCTCCCTAAAGCTAGGGATGGCCACACGCCCGTATTTACCCAGTGGCACCTAAAGGAAAGTCTACAGCTGCGGTTTAGAGCAGGTTCTCTCGGCATTGGCACCATTGATACTTTGGGTCAGATAATTCTTTGTTGCGAGGGGTTTTTCTGGAGATTGACGAAAATTTACATCATCCCTGGCCCCTACCCACTAGATGACAATAGCGCCCCCTTAGTTGTGACAACCACAAATGTCTCCAAAACAGTGTGAAATGTTGTCTGGAAAGTAAAATTGTCCTCAGTTGAGAACTACTGTTTTAGAGGAAAGATCTTGCTTGGCTGATAAAGGGCAACCAATGTACCTGGTACCTCCTTCTCTCCCCTTCTTGCTTTGAACAGGATGTGAGGATTGCAGCTGCAATAATCATTCTGCAACTGTGAGGAAAAAGTCAAAAGATTCTCCTTGAAACCATTGCTACTTTACAGCAATCACCTCTCCTCTGATATCTTATTATGTGAGGTGGGAAATGCTCTTTATAGTTAATGTCACTATCGCAAAACTTTCTGAACTCTGAACCAAAGACATCTTGTCTTAGTTCATTTTGTGTCGCCATAACAGACTACCAGAGACTGGGTGATTTATAAAGAAAAGAGGCTTCTTTAGCTCGTGGTCCTACAGGCTGAGAAGTTCAAGGGCATGGCCCTTGCTTCTGACGAGCGCTTTTGTACTGCAGCATAACATGGTGGAAGGTCAAAGAGGAAACAGACATGTGCAAAGGGGCTGAACACAAAGGGCGCCTTCACTTTATAACAACATGCCATCGTGGGAACAAACCCACTCCTGCGAGAACTGATCAAGTTTCATGAGAACTCACTACCATAAGAACAGCACCACGCCACTTGAAAAAGCAGCACTCCCATGAACCAAACGCCTCCCATTAGGTTCCGCCTTTTAAAGGTTCCACCTGTCAGTGTTACATTAGCAATTGAGTTTTTGTTTTTTCAAACAAGGTCTTACTATGTCGTCCAGGCTGGATCCAAACTCCTGGGTTCAAGCAATCCTCCTGCCTCAGCATCTTGAGGAGCTGGGGCTATGGCTGTTACATTTTAACATGAATTTCTTTGGGGACAAATCATATCCATACTATATAGCACATTGTGCTCAAGATATTGGCAATGCAATCAATGGTTTAAAAAGCTTGATGGGAAAGAGTAGGGACAGTGCATATAATAATGTATAGTGAAGCAGGTGTGGTGTGCTCCCTGCTTTAGCATAAATGCAGTACTGAAGATTGCAGGATGTGTTTAATATGATTTTGCATATTTGATTAATATGAGAAAATCAATTGCATTTCTATTTAAATGGAAATTAAAACATTTATAACGGGCCGTGCGCAGTAGCTCATCCCTGTAATCTCAGCACTTTGGGAGGCCAAGGTGGCCAGATCGCCTGAGCTCAGAGTTCGAGACCACCCTGGGTAACATGGTGAAACCCTGTCTCTACTAAAATACAAAAAATTAGTGAGAAGTGGTGGTGCACACCTGTAGTCTCAGCTACTCAGGAGGCAGAGGCTGCAGTGGGCAGACACCTCAGCACTGCACTCCACCCAGGGCTACAGAGTGAGACTCCGTTTCAAAAAAAAAAAATTTAATGATTTAGAAAAATATTTAATGCTTGAAAATAAATCTGATGAAAGATATACAAAATATATACATTGAAAACAGCAAGGCCAGGAATGGTGGTTCACGCCTGTAATCCCAGCACTTCGGGAGGCCAAGGCAGGTGGATCACCTGAGGTCAGGAGTTCGAGACCAGCCTGACCAACATGGAAAAACCCCATCTCTACTAAAAATACAAAATTAGCTGGGTGTGGTGGCACATGCCTGTAATCCCAGCTACTTGGGAGGCTGAGGCAGGAGAATCACTTGAACCTGGAAGGCAGCGGTTACAGTGAGCTGAGATTGCCCCATTACACTCCCGCCTGGGCAACAAGAGCAAAACTTCGTCCTTATGTAGCGCCCTTCTTTATCCCTGAAAACTTTCCTTGCTGTGATTCTGCTTTGTCTGAAACCAATACAGCGACTCCTGTTTTCTTCTGACTGGTGTTATGTATATCTTTTTTCATCCATTTACTTTTTTATCTTTTTTTTAGGTGGGGTTTCACTCTGTTGCTCAGGTTGGAGTGCAGTGGCACGGTATTGGCTCACTGCAATCTTCCAAGTAGCTGGGATTACAAGCGTGAGCCACCACATTCGGCTAATTTTTGTAGAGATGGGGTTTCTCCAGGTTGGCCAGGCTGGTCTTGAACTCCTGACCACAAGTAATCCACCTACCTCGGCCTCCCAAAGTGCTGGCATTGCAGGCAAGAACCACTGTGTCCAGCCACCATTCTGTTTTTAACATCGCCTGCCCTATGGGAAACCATTTTAGCAGAGCATAACTTTCTTGGGCTCTATCAGAGCCTAACTGATCTTGGGAAAGGAAATGCCCAACTCCAGCCCCCTCCAATCATCCTGTCCCACCTAAGGAGGGAGGGAACTGAAGTGCTGGTGAAGTTCACGGTTCAGGGGCACAGGCTCACCAAAGGACTGAAACCTAACCGTAGGTCTACAGAATGCTTCTCCTCTCTCCACACCTTACCACCACAAAACTAAAGGCCTATTTACCACTGGTCCTTTTACTCAGTACAACATGCCTGGCGATCAAGAAAAGAATTACAACCCATACCAAAAGAAAAAACACAGTTTGAAGAGACAGAATAAGCATCAGAGCTAGATGAGGCAGAGATGTTGGAATTATCAGATGAGGAATTTCAAACAACTAGGATTCATATGCTAAGGGATCTAATGGGTAAAGTAGACAGCATAGAAGAACAGATGAACAATGTAAGCAGAGAGATGGAAAGTATAAGAAAAATAAACAAAAAGAAAAGCTAGAGATCAAAAGCACACTTGTAATCACAGCCACTCGTAACAGAAATTAGGAATAAATTTGATGGGCTTATTCGTGGGCTGGAAACACCTGACAAAAGAATCTCTGAGCTTGAAAACATCCCATTAGAAATCTCTGAAACTGAAAACAAAAAGAGACTGAGAAAAAAACACGGAATATTCAAGAACTGTGAGAAAACTACAAAAGGTGTAACATGTACACAATGATAATACCAGGAGAAGAAATAGAGCTAGGAACAGAAGAAATATTTGAAACAACAATGACTGAGAATTTCCCCCAAATTAATGCCAGGTACCAAACCACAGATCCAGGAAGCACATAGAATAGCAAGCCAGATAAATACCAAAACAAAACAAAAAATACCTTAGCATACCATATTTAAATTACATAAAATTCAAAGATGGGCCAGGCATGGTAGCTCATGCCTGTAATCCCAGCACTTTTGGAGGCCGAGTCGGGTGGATCAGCTGAGGTGAGGAGTTCGAGACCAGCCTGGCCCACCTAGTGAAACCCCTTCTCTACTAAAAATACAAAAATTAGCCAGGCGTGGTGGCTCACACTTGTAATCCCAGCTACTAAGGAAGCTGAGGCATGAGAATCACTTGAACTCGGGAGGTGGAGGTTGCAGTGAGCCAATACCGTGCCACTGCACTCCAACCTGAGCAACAGAATGAAACTCCATCAAAAAAAAAAAAAAGATAAAAAAGTAAATGGATGGAAAAAGATATACCACAACACCAATCAGAAGAAAACAGGAGTCGCTATGCTGGTTTCAGACAAAGCAGAATCACAGCAAGGAACGTTTTCAGGGATAAAGAAGGGCACTACATAAGGATAAAGGGAACAATTCTCCAAGAAGACATAACAATCTTTAATATATTTGCACCTGACAGCAAAGTGTCTAACCACATGAGGTAAAACAAGCAGAACTACAAGGATAAGTGTTTAATCCATTATTCTAGTCGGAGACCTTAACACCAATTTATCAGAAATAGACAGGTTCAGCAAGCAGAAAATCAGTAAGAACATAGTTGAATTCAACAACACCATCAATTCACTGGACACAGGGACAGCTATTAACTACTTCATCCAGCAACAGCAGATTACACATTTTCCTCAAGTTCACATAAAACACTCACCAAGATAGACAGATTCTGGGCCATAAAAGAGTATCTTAACAAAATTTTACAAACAGAAGTCATATAATGCCTGCTTTCCGACCACAATTAAATTAAACTAAAAATTAATAACAGAAAGATAGCTGGAAAAATCCCAAAATACTTGGAAATTAATACATTTATAAGTAAGAAATGGGTCAGAGAAGAATTCTTGAAGAGAAAATTTTTAAATATTCTGAACTAAATGAAAATGAAAATACAACTTATCAAAATGTGTGACATGCAGTAAAAGCCGTGCCTAAAGAGAAATAAATAGCATTGAATGCATGTATTAGAAAAGCAGAAAGCTCTATAATCACTAATGTAAGCTTATACCTTAGGAAACTAGAAAGAGTATTAATTAAAGAGTAAAATTAAATCCAAAGTAAGCAGAAGAAAAAAAAATAATTATAGCAGAAATCAAGGAAATGAAAAACAAGAACTCAATAGAGAAAATCAGTCAAACCAAAAGCTAATGCTCTGATAAGTTCAATAAGGCCAGGTGTGGTAGTTTACACCTATAATCCCAGCTCTTTGGGAGGCCAAGGCAGGCAGATCACTTGAGGTCAGGAGTTTGAGACCAGCCTGGCCAACATGGTAAAACCCTGTCTCTACTAAAAATACAAAAATTGGCTGGGCATGGTGGCGAGTGCCTGTAATCCCAGCTACTCAGGAGGCTGAGGCAGGAGAATCACTTGAACCCGGAAGTCAGAGGTTACAGTGAGCCGAGATGACGTCACTGCACTCCAACCTGGGAGACAGAATGAGACTACATCTCAAAAAAAAAAAAAGAGAAAAGTTCAATAAAATTGATAAGCTTCTAACCAAGTTAAGAAAAAAAGAGAAAGAACACACATTATTAATGTCAAAAATGACATATTTCATACTTCATGGACATTTAAAGGATAATAATGAAATGCTATGAACAACTCTATACCTATAAATTTGATAACCTACATGAAATGGACAAATTCCTTGAAAGACACAATCTGCCAAAACTTATACAAGAAGAAATAAATAATCTAAATAGGCCTATATTTATTTTTAAAATTGAGTCAATAATTGGTAATTTCCCAAACAGAAAGCACCTGGCTCAGATGGGTTTAGAGGTGAATTCAACAAAACATTTTTTTTTCTTTTTTTGAGACGGAGTCTCTCTCTGTCACCCAGGCTGGATTGTAATGGTGCAATCTCAGCTCATGGCGACCTCTGCCTCCCAGGTTCAAGCGATTCTCCTGCCTCAGCCTCCAGAGTAGCTTGGACTACAGGCCGATGCCACTATGCCCAGATAATTTTTGCATTTTTAGTAGAGTTGGGGTTTCACCATGCTGGCCAGGCTGGTCTGAAACTCCTGACCTCGAGATCTGCCCGCGTTGACCTCCCGAAGTGCTGGAATTACAGCCGTGAGCCACTGCGCCTGGCCTCAACAAAACATTTAAAGAGGAAATTACACCGATTTTCTATAATCTCCTTCAGAAGATAGAAGCAAAGGGAATACGTCCTAATTCATTCTGTGAGGCCAGTATACCTCCCAAAGTGCTGAGATTACAGGCATTAGCCACTGCACCTGGCTCCGATGACATAATTATCCATGTAGAAAATCCAATAGCATCGACAAAATAACTGGAACTAATAAGTAATTTTACAAAGGTTGCAGAATACAATGTTAATATACAAAAGTCCATTGTTTTTCTATATACCACCAATGAACAAATAAAATTTGTGGGTGGTAGTGGTGTTTTCTGAGGCAGAGTTTTGCTCTTGTCACCCAGGCTGGAGTGCAATGGCGTGATCTCGGCTCACTGCAACCTCTGCCTCCTGGGTTTAAGCAATTCTCCTGCCTCATCCTCCCAAGTAGCTGAGATTACAGGTGCCCACCACTATGGCCAGCTAATTTTTGTATTTTTAGTAGAGACGGAGTTTTATCACATTGACCAGGCTGGTCTTAAACTCCTGACCTCAGGTAATCCACCTACCTCGGCCTCCCAAAGTATGGGGATTACAGGCATGAGCCACCACATATTACATAGTACCATTTACATTAGCACCCCCAAAAGTAAAATACTTAGGTACAAATCTAAGAAAACATGTACAAGTCTTATGTGAGGAAAACTATAAAACTCTCATGAAAGACACCAAAGGAAAACTAAATAAATGGAGAGAGATTCCATATTTACCAACAGGAAGACTCAATATTGTCATGATGTCAGTTCTTTACAATGGAACAAAATAGAAAGCCCAGAAATAGACCCACATAAATACAGTCAATTGACCTTTGAAAAGGAGTAAAGGTGGGCTGGGTGCAGTGGCTCACGCCTATAATCCCAGCACTTTGGGAGGCTAAGGCAAGTGGATCACGAGGTCAAGAGATCGAGACCATCCTGGTCAACATGATGAAACCCCATCTCTACTAAAAATACAAAAAAATTACCGGGGCATGGTGGCGCACGCCTGTAGTCCCAGCTACTTGGGAGGCTGAGGCAGGAGAATTGCTTGAACCCGGGAGGCAGAGGTTGCAGTGAGCCGAGATCGCGCCACTGCACTCCAGCCTGGGTAACAAGAGTGAAACTCTAACTCAAAAAAAAAAAAAGAAAAGAAAAGGAGTAAAGGTGATACAATGGAACACAGTCTTTTCAACAAATGCTGCTGGAATAACTAGACATTCACATCCAAAAAAATAAAACGATTCTAGACACAGACTTTACACCCTTCACAAAAGTTCACTCAAAAAGGATCATATACCTGAATGTAAAATGCAAAACTATGCAACGCCTGGACAGTAAGGTAAGAGAAAATCTGGTCGGCTGAGGGTTTTATGATGACTTTTTAGGTACAAGACCAAAGACATGATCCCTGAAAATAAGAATTGATAAGCTGGACTTTATTAAAATTAAAATTTTCTGTTCTGAAAAAGACATGCCAAGAGAAAGGAAAGGCAAGCCGCACATCAGGAGGAAATATTTGCAAACGACTTATCTGATGAAGGACTGTTATTCAAAATATACAAAGAATGCCTAAAACTCAGCAAAAAGAAAACAAACAGCCTGATTTAAAAATGGGCAAAAGACCTGAACAGATGCCTCACCAAAGAAGATACACAGATGGCAAATAAGCATATGAAAAGATGCTGCACATCACACGTCACCAGGGAAATGCAAATTAAAACAATAATGAGATACCACTGCACGCCTATTAGAACGACCGAAGTTCAGAACACGGACGACACCAAATGCTGGTGGGGATGTGGAGTAATAGGAGCACTCATTCATTGCTGGTGGGAATGCAAAATGGTACAGCCAGATTGAAAGGCATTTTGGCAGTTTCTTATAAAACTAAGCATTCTCTAACCATATGATGCAGCCATCACAGCCCTTGGTATTTACCCAAAGGAGCTGAAAACTTATGTCCACACGAAAGCCTGCACACAAATGTTTATAGCAGCTTTAGTTTTAGTTGTCAAAATATGGAGGCAGCAAAGACATCCCTGGTAGGTAAATGGATAAATAGACTGTGGTATATCCAGAGAGTGGAATATTATTCAGTGCTAACAAGAAAGGAGCTGACATTTTACAAAAGAAAAAATAGAAATGGCCAATAAGTCCACGGAATAATGCTCGAGTACAATTTGTCATCAGAGAAAAGTATATTAAAGCACAATGAAAACTGTACAACCCACCGGAATGGCTAAAACTAAAAAACAAAAACTGACCAAATCAAATGTTGGTCAGGATGTGAAGCAACAAAAACTCTCATAAATGGCTCATGGGAATGTAAAATATGAAACACGCAATTTGGAAAACAACTCAGCTGTTTCTGACAAAGTTAAGAATATGGGCCGGGTACAGGGGCTCACCCCTGTAATCCCAGGGAGGCCAAGGCAGGCAGATTACTTGAGGTCAGGAGTTTGAGACCATACTGGTCAACATGGTGAAACCCCGTCTCTACTAAAAATACAAAAAAATTAGCTGGGCATGGTGACGCGTGCCTGTAATCCCAGCTACTTGGGAGGCTGAGGCAGGAGAATTGCTTGAACCCAGGAGGCAGAGGTTGGGGTGAGCTGAGATTGAGCCACTGTATCCAGCCTGGGCAACAGAGTGAGACTCTGTCTCAAAAAAAAAAAAAAAAAAAAAAGCAAGACATAAATGAGTGCATGCTATAGGATTATATTTACAAGAAATTCTAGAAAAAGCCAAACTAGGCCGGGTGTGGTGGCTTATACCTATAATCCCAGAACACTGGGAGGCTTAGGTGGGCGGATCACAAGGTCAGGAGTTCGAGACCAGTCTGACCAACATGGTGAAACCCCCATCTCTACTAAACATATAAAAAATTAGCCAGGGTTGGTGGTGGGCACCTGTAATCCCAGCTACTCAGGAGGCTGAGGCAGGAGAATCACTTGAACCTGGGAAGCAGAGGTTGCAGTGAGCCGAGATGGTGTCATTGCACTCCAGCCTGGGTGACAGAGCAAGACTCACTAAAAAAAAAAAAAAAAAAAAAACTAATCTATAATGTATTTGCTGCCTGGGTTGTGGAGGAGTTGAGATTTTCTGCAAAAGGACACAAGGGAACTTTCTGAAGTATTAAAAATATATTTTTTCTTTTTTTTAGCCCAAAAGTGAAAATATTGATGACTGATTGATTTTCTTCTGTTATTCTTATTTGTTTAGAGATGAGGTCTGACTTTGTCACCGAGGCTGGAGTGCAGTGGCACCATCATGGCTTACTGCAGCCTCAACTTCCCAGGTTCGAGTCACTTTCTTGGCTCCAGTCCACTGTCCTCACAACAGCCCGAGCAATATTGATGTTTAAAATCAACATCTGGGGCCGGTCGCGGTGGCTCACACCTGTAATCCCAGCACTTGAAAGGCCAAGGCGGGCAGATCACTTCAGGTCAGGAGTCTCAGACCAGCCTGGGCAACATGGTGAAACCCCGTCTCTACTAAAAATACAAAAACTAGCTGGGCGTGGTGGCACACGCCTGTAATCCCAACTACTCGGGAGGCTGAGGCAGGAGAATCGCTTAAGCCCGGAAGGTGGAGTTTGCAGTGAGCTGAGATCACGTCACCGCACGCTAGCCCAGGTGACAGAATGAGACTCCATGTCAAAATAAATAAATAAAAATAAAATCAACATCTGCTTATAAAGCCCTGCAAACCTGCCCCCGCCAACCTTTCCAATGTCTTGAGGGAGCTATTTCCCCTCACTTACCTCACTGAGGACCATCCTGATCTTACTTTGAGTTCATCACATGGCCTCCTGCCTCAGGACCTTGGCACATGCTGTTTTCTTTGCAAAGACCCCTCCCTCACCCCTACACAACTCTTTCCTCAGGCTCTGTTAAAATACCACATTTTTGGAGTCTTCCCTGACTCCTCTTTTCCAAATCTAAACAGACCTCTCTACTCCTCTCTTTCATTTTAACCGGGGTTTCATGGCCATGGCACTTGTCACAATTTGAAGTTATCTTCCTCTTTCTGGGTATAACTGGTATATCCTGCTTCACCAGATGAAGTGAAACTAATTCGTACTGCCTTCTTCTTCAAGTCAGAACTGGCTCTCTCTTCCACTTGCACATTTCCAGGACGCTCGTTTACCTCTCTTGAGTTTTTCTCCTTCTATCAAACTGTCCCCAAACTTCAGGGATTTACTTAGCTTGAAAGAGCCAATTCTGATCTCAAATACTTTGACAAGAATAAGATAGCCTCTGATCGGTTTACAGGTTTACTGGTTTTGTTGTTGTCATTGTTTTCTTTTTTAACTGTTACTGCTCCCCATGTGGTTAAAAACTGGCCCTGGCCAGGCACAGTGGCTCATGCCTGTAATCTCAGCACTTTGGGAGGCTGAGGCAGGACGATCTCCTGAGCACAGGCGTTTTGAGATCACACTGGGCAACATAGTCAACCATCCCCCACATCTCTACAAAACATAAAAATAAAACAATTAGCTCGGCATGGTGGCACATGCTTGTAGCCTTAGCTATGTGAGAGGTGAAAGCAGAGAGGGTCGCTTGAGCCCAGGAGATCAAGGCTGCAGTGAGCAGTAATTGTACCACTGCAGTCCAGCCTCGGAGACGGAGTGAGATTCTGTCTATAAATTTAAAAAGCAAAATAAATAAATAAAAATAAAATTGGATGGCTTCGAGAGACCTCCTGGCAGAGAGAACACCAAGGGTCCTGAGGGAAGCTCGTGAGGAGGGAAGAGGTGTCTGGTCACCCTCTTGCAGCCAATGCTTCAAGGAGCGAGCAGGTGTCAGCCAATGGGTTACAGATGAGGAGACCCGGGGAGACGGTAAGGGAGTCGGGAGTCCAGCAGGCATGTGCTCTCCACAAAAGCTCCCAGGCGTGGTAGCTTTGGCTGGATCTCACAGTGGACTTGGGTGTCAGTTTACCTGAAACTTATCTACACTCTGAAGTGGAAGGGACAGGGCTGCAAAAGTGGTAGAAGGGAATCTTAGTGGCCAAAAGCAGTGGCTAACGCCTGTAATCCCAGCACTTTGGTGAAGTGGAAGGGACAGGGCCACAACACTGGTAGAAAGGTGTCTTAGTGGCCGGAAGCAGTGGCTCACGCCTGTAATCCCAGCACTTTGGGAGTCCAAGGTAGGCAGATCACCTGAGGTCAGGAGGTCGAGACCAGCAGGGCCAACATGGTGAAACCCCATCTCTACTTAAAAAAATTCAAAAATTAGCCAGGCTTGGTGGTGGGCTTCTGTAGTGCCTGCTACTAGGGAAGCTGAGTCAGGAGAATCGCTTGAACCCAGGAGGCAGAGGCTGCAGTGAGCCTGTCTCCAAAAAAAAAAAAAAAATGAAAAGCCCCTTCTTTTTATTTTGAAATTCTAAAAAAATATTTCATATATTCAACACGTCATAAAAAGTAATATAAGAAACACCAGGAAACCCACCATAAAGCTTAAGAAATAACAAGGCCAGGCGTGATGGCTCATGTCTGTAATCCCAGCACTTAGGGAGACTGAGGTGAGAGGATCACGTGAGTGGGTCAAGGCTGCAGTGATCTATGATTGCACCACTGTACTCCAGCCTGGGTGACAGAGCAAGACCCTGTCTCAAACAAGTAAATAAAGTAGTACAAGCCGCCTGAGTATGCCTTCCCACTTTCTTTCCTACCCGAAGGGACCATTGTCTTGAATTAAAGCAACTTCCATAATCCTGGGAAGGATGGCTCCACATGCTTTCCTTTCCTCTGTAATCACAGGTGACTAAGCCAAGGTGGACACCTGGCGCACCTGTGCCAATCAGTTTCTTCCGCCCAGGAATTTAGAAATGAAGGCCTGAGCTAATTTGCTGTGATGAGCAAAACTGAACAGGTCATGCTAATTTCAGGGCTCAGACTTTTTCCTAGGAATGTGGCCATCATGAGCCCTGTGCAAGAAGAAGAGTGTGAATCATTGAAAGGGACAAAAAGAGCAGATGCACAGAGATAGAAAAAGGAGGAGAGGAAAGAAAGAGGGAAAGAGGCTTTTTTTTTTTTTTTTTTTTTTTTTTTACTTGAGACAGAGTCGCAAAATGTCATGTGGGCGGGAGGGCAGTGGTTCGGTCATGGCTCACCGCAGCCTCAACATCCCTCAGCTCAGTGATCTTCCTACCTCAGCCTCCTGAGTAGCTGGGACTACAGGCGATCACCACCACACCCAGGTCATTTTTGTATTTTCTTTGTAGAGATGGGGTTTTGCCACGTT
>CAUYLZ010012624.1:0-24934 GCA_963573645.1 Pithecia hirsuta
AGAAGGGCTTGTGACTCAGTTCTCCCTTTGGGGAATAGAATTACCAGACTTAACCCTGCAACTCTTGCGTTTTCCGCCAGGGGGCGATGGTGCACCACAAGAGGATTGGAAGTGCTGGGGAGCCGGGGTCCCTGAGCCAGAACCCAGCGGGGGCAAGACTCCCTAAAACACGGCCCCTTCTCTGCTCCCACCCATTTCCTTACTGCAGAAGTGCGGCAAAGGGCCCACCACCTGCAATCAGTGGAATTTTGAACCTGTCAACATTAGTTAAGAGTGGGGGTGAGGGTGGGAAGTTGCCCTCGGTTCTAGGTTATTTCCAAGTTGGATGTTGGATTTCTACCCTCAGATTTTCTACTTTTCTTTTTTTTTTTTTTTTTTTTTTTTGAGGCAGCGTCTTTCTCTATCAGCCAGGCTGGAGCGCAGTAGTGCGATCACAGCTCACTGCAGCCTCAACCTCCCGAGCTCAGGTGATCCTCCCACATCAGCCTCCCTAGTAGCTGGAACCACAGGCGCGTGCCACCACGCCTGGCCAACTTTTGTATTTTTCTTTTGTAGAGGCGGGGGGTCTCACTATGTTGCCCAGGCTGGTCTCAAACTCCCGGGCTCAAGCGATCCTCCCTTCTTGGCCTCCTAAAGTGCCGGGATTACTCGCGTGAGCCACCACGTCCGGCCTAGGCTGTTTCAAAACTAAACCTTGGAATCCCGGATTCGAATCTCTCCGGCTCCCAGAGTTGCGTGTTCGAATCCCCACGCCATATCCATGCTCCGATTCCGCCTCTTTCTTCCAAACGCCCCAAGTTCCAAAATTCAGTGGTAACTCCAGTTTCCTGGGCCACTCACCGGCTCCGGTCCCTGCTCCCGTCCCCAACCTTCCCCTCCTCTCAACTTCCAGCCCTCTGTGCGCGGGTGGGGTGGGGACGGAGACTGTGAGGAAGGGAACCTCACCGCCAATTCCGCCCGAAGGGACCTGAACCCGGAGCGGAGAGCTGCCCGGCCGAAGGCTCTGGAAGCGGGCACCGCCGGGGGGCGCAGTGACCAGGCTGGCGTCCCCGCCCGCCTCTAAACTTAGCCGCGGTGACGCGCGGCCCGGCGATCGCGGCGGGGCCGGGGACGCAGGGGGGCCCGAACGGAGGGGGGCGGCTCGGCTCCGCGAGCCTCTATTTATAGCGCCCGGAGCCCGAAATAGCGCGGAGCGGAGCGGCCGGGATGACGCGGGAGCCGCCGGGGGCTGACTCACCCGGCCCCAAGCGGAGGCCCCCGGATGGGGGACAGTGGAGGCGCCTGGCCCCTACTCTGCGTCCTCCCGGGCACCTCTTCTGCTGGGCCATCCCAAGTCTCCGCTGGAGAGGCTGTGGATGGATGTACAGCAAAAGGGAAGATCTGCAGCATGAGAGAATGAGGTTGGATCAGAAGTGGGACTTCCACCAAAAAAAACCCCAGAACCCAGCCAGCCGCGGTGGCTCACGCCTGTAATCCCAGCACTTTGGGAGGCCGAGGCGAGCAGATGTACTGAGGTCAGGAGTTTGAGACCAGCCTAGCCAACATGGTGAAACCCCATCTATACTAAAAATACAAAAATTAGCCGGGCGTGGTGTCAGGCGCCTGTAATCCCAGCTACTTGGGAGGCTGAGGCATGAGAATCGCCAGAACCCGAAGATGGAGGTTGCAGTGAGCCCAGATCGTGACACTGCACTCCAGCCTAGGCGAAAAGAGCGAAACTCCGTCAAAAAGAAAGAAAGAAAGAAAGAAAGAAAGAAAGAAAAGAATGCAAAGAGCCAAGGACCTATTTATACAAAAAGAGAAATAGGGAAAGAGGGGATGAGAACAGGGATGTTTTGGAGGCAAAGGAATGGACTCACTGACCCTGGGTAGTTGCTATTCCAGAGCACATGCTGTTCTCCACGTGCCACGATTTTTTGCATACTGTTCCCATTCCCTAATGTCCTTTGCCTTCTCAGCCTTGAGAACTCGTGTACCTCTAGGACCTGGTGCCCAGGGCAATTTGTTTGTTTGTTTGTTTTTGAGACAGAGTCTCACTCTATCACCCATGCTGGAGTGCAGTGGCTGGATCTTGGCTCACTGCAACCTCTGCCTCTTGGGTTCAAGCGATTCTCCTGCCTCAGCCTCCCTAGTAGCTGGGACTACAGGTGCATGCCACCACACCCAGCTAATTTTTTATTTTTAGTAGAGACGGGGTTTCACCATGTTGGCCAGGCTGGTCTCGAACTCCTGACCTCAGGTGATTCACCCGCCTCGGCCTCCCAAAGTGCTGGGATTACAGGCATGAGCCATCTCATCTTGGCGGGACAATTCCTCACATAAAAACTCTGTGACCCACTGAACTGGGGGCCCCATAAGGGCAGGGTCAAGGCCATCTTGGTCATCACCTTGTCCCCAGCACTGCCCAGCACAGGACAGGCCTCGGGAGAAATTAACTGCATGAATAAAAGGTGCTGGTGATAAAATGACATTCCCCAAATTATAATAGCGAATGTTTACTGCATGCTCTGTGCCGGGAAGGCATATTTCTGAGCCTTATCTCCTGTTCACCTCGCTACAGCCCTGCAGGGATGTGCTTTTATTAATTTTATCACCACCATCCCTATGTTAGAGATGAAGACACCAAGGCCAAAGGGGTAAAAGTACTGGAGCTCATTGCTTGCAGTCAGAGCTTTCTCTCTCTCTTTCTCTCTCTTTTTTTTTCTGAGGCAGTTTCACTCTTGTTGCCCAGGCTGGAGTGCAATGGCTTGATCTCGGCTCACTTTAACCTCTGCCTCCTGGATTCAAGCAATTCTGTCTCAGACTCTGGAGCAGCTGGGATTACAGGCATGAGCCACCACGCCCAGCTAATTTTCTATTTTTAGTAGAGACGGGGTCTCTCCATGTTGGTCAGGCTGGTCTCCAACCGCCGACCTCAGGTGATCCGCCTACCTGAGCCTCCCAAAATGCTGGGTTTACAGGAGTGAGACACCCGCGCCCAGCCTAGAGATTTCTCTTAAACCTGGGTCACCTTGGCTCCAAAGGTGTTCGATTTTCAGAATACACACACCTGTGCCCTGTGGAACCAAAAGCTAGGGAGTGAGTCTCAGCCTGCAGCCCAAAGAAACGTACAGGGTTCCCCAGCACCCCTTTGTGGGGTTCTACAAGTTCAAAATTATCATAAGCGGGGCGTGGTGGCTCACGCCTGTAATCCCAGCACTTTGGGAGGCTGAGTGGGTGGATCACTTAAGGTCAGGAGTTGAAGACCAGCCTGGCAAGCACGGTGAAACCCCATCTCTACTAAAAATACAAAAATTAGCCAGGTATGGTGGTGCACGCCTGCTATTCCAGCTACTTGGGAGGATGAGTCAGGAGAATCAGGAGACAAAATTCGCAGTGAGCCGACATCGCACCACTGTACTCCAGCCTGGGCAACAGAGCAAGATCCTGTCTCAAAAAAATCATCATAATAATATTGACATAATATATGACATATAATAATAATAATACTTATTTTGGGGGGCGGGGTCTCAGTCTTGCCCAGGCTGAAGTGCAGTGGTGTGATCTTGGCTCACTGCAACCTCTACCTCCCGTGTTCAAGCGAATCTCCCGCCTCAGCCTCCCGAGTAGCTGGGACTACAGGTATGTGCCACCATGCCTGGCTAATTTTTTGTATTTTTAGTAGAGACAGGGTTCCACCATATTGGCCAGTGCAACTTCCACGATATCGCAACAGACCAAATGCAGACACACACGTGAGGACCCAGCTGTCTACTGTTAAGCCTGACGTGAATGTGATTTGCAAAAATTAAAACAATGCCCTTCGTCTCACTAAATTTTTGTTTCAGGCTGGGCATGGTGGTACATGCCTATAATCCCAGGACTTTGGGAGGTCAAGGTGGGAGAATGACTTGAGCCTCGGAGTTCAAGACCAGCCTGACCAACGTGGAGAAACCCCGTCGCTACTAAAAATACAAAAATTAGCCAGGTGTGGTGGTGCATGCCTGTAATCCCAGCTTCTCAAGAGGCTGAGGCAGGAGAATCACTTGAACCCGTGAAGGGGAGGTTGCAATGAGCCAAGATCGCACCATTGCACACCAGCCCGGGTGACAAGATCGAAACTCCGTCTTAAAAAAAAAAAAAAAAAAAAAAAAAAAAAAAAACAGCCTGGGCAACTTAGGAAGACCCTCATTTCTACAAAAACAATGTTAAAATGAGCTGTGCTTGGTGGCAGTTCTACGTTCTCAACTACTTGGGAGGCTGAGGCAGGAGGATCACTTAAGTCCAGCAGGTAGAGGCTTCAGTGAGCTTAATTATACCACAGCACCCAGCCTTGAAAACAGAGTGAGACCCTGTCCTCAAAAAAATTGTTTTTTATTTTGGAAAGCATGGTTATTTTCATTTAAAATATACAAAAATAACATAAAATTAATTCATTATTATTATTTATTATTTTTAGAGATGGGGTCTTTCTGCCTAGGCTTATCTCAAACTCAAGCTATTCTTCCACCCCAGCCTCCCAAGTAGCTAGGATTACAGGTGTACGTCACTGCACCAGCTACTTTTTTTTTTTTTGAAACAGAGTCTCACTCTGTTGCCCAGGCTGGAGTGCAATGGCACGATCTTGGCTCACCACAACCTCCACCTCCCAGGTTCAAGCGATTCTCCTGCCTCAGCCTCCCAAGCAGCTGGGACTACAGGCACGCACCACCATGCCTGGCTAATTTATGTATTTTTAGTATGAATCAACAAATGTTTCTAAAATTTCTCAGTTTTAATTTCCAATACAGTAAATATTGATAGAAATCATACACATCAACAAAAACTCTTTGGGGTCCTCAATACTTTTTTTTTTTAAAGATGGGGTTTCACCATGATGGCCAGGCTGGTCTTGAACTCCTGACCTCAGGTGATCCACCCACCTTGGCCTCCCAAAGTGCCAGGATTACAGGCATGAGCCACCGCGCCTGGCCGGTCCTCAATACTTTTTAAAATTTGAGACAGAGTCTCATTCTGTTGCCCATGCTGGAGTTCAGTGGTGCAATCGTAACTCACTGCACGCTTGAAATCCTGGGCTAAAGCAATCTTTCTACCTCAGCCTCCCAAATAGCTAAGACTACAGGTGCACACCACCACTCCTGGCTGCTTTTTTTTTTTTTTTAGAGATGGGATCTTGCTATATTGCCCAGGTAGAGGCCTTCAATAATTAGGAATGTAAGGGGCCAGGTGCCGTGGCTCACACCTGTAATCCCAGCACTTTGGAAGGCCAAGGTGGGCGGATAACCTGAGGTCAGGAGTTCGAGGTCAGCCTGGCCAACATGGTGAAACCCCATCTCTACCAAAATCACAAAAATTAGCTCGGCATGGTGTCAGGCGCCTGTAATCCCAGCTGCTCAGGGGGCTGAGGCAGGAGAATCGCTTGAACCCGGGAAACAGAGGTTGCAGTGAGCCGAGATCATGCCACTGCACTCCAGCCTGGGACACAGAGCAAGACTCTGTCTCAAAAAAAAAGAGAGTAGGGGGTTCTGCAACCAAAATGCTTAAGAATCAATCGACGAGGCCAGTCTCAAAAAACAAATGAACAAAAATTTAGCTGGGCATGGTGGTACACAGCTGTAATCCCAGCTACTTGGGAGGCTGAGGCAGGAGAATCGCTTGAACCCAGGAGAAAGAGGTTGCAGTGAGCCGAGATTGCACCACTGCACTCCAGCCTGGGTGACAGGGTGAGGCTCTGTCTTTAAAAAAAAGATTCAATGAACTAATAATCATACCAACTTAATAAGTGCCATGAAGGACAAAAATGTGGAACATCATTTTAACTGTGAAGGAGAAGGAGAATGGATGGGAGGGTATGGGAAGTTTCTCTGTCAATGGAGCATTTAAGAAGAGACCCGTCCAGGCATAGTGGCTCACATCTGTAATCCCAGCACTTTGGGAGGCTGAGGCTGGCAAATCGCAAATCGCTTGAGTCCAGGAGTTCAAGACCAGCCCAGGTAACATGGTAAAACACCGCGTCTCTCCAAAAAATGCAAAAAAAATTTGCATGGGCCAGAAGAAGTGGCTCACGCCTGTAATCCCAGCACTTTGGGAGGCTGAGGCGGGCGGATCACAAAGTCAGGAGTGCGAGACTAGCCTGACCAACACGGTGAAACCCTATCTATACTAAAAATACAAAACAAATTAGCTGGGTGTGGTGGCACACACATGTAATCCCAGCTACTCAGGAGGCTGGGGCAGGAGAATCGCTTGAACCCGGGAGACGGAGGTTGCAGTGAGCTGAGATTGCACCACTGCACTCCAGCCTGGGTGACAGAGCGAGACTCTGTCTCAAAAAAAAAAAAAAAAAAAATTGGTCTCATAGAAATGGAGAGTATAAGGTGTTTACTAGAGGCTGGGGAAGTGGGAGAGGGTTGAGGAAAGAGATGTTGATCAAAGGGTGCAAAGTTTCAGTGAGACTGCAGAAATATATTTCAGTGATCTATTGCACAGCATGGTAACCACAGTTAATGTATTGTGAATTTCAAAGTTGCTAAAATAGAGTTTTATTTATTTATTTATTTATTTTTTGTAGAGATGGGTTTTCACCATGTTGGCCAGGCTGGTCTCGAATTCCCGACCTCAGGTAATCCACCAGCCTCAGCCTCCCAAAGTGCTGGGATGACAGGCATGAGCCACCATGCCCTGCCGAGTTTTTTTTTTTTTTTTAAATATTATTTTTTGTCAGTACATGTTCTCATCTGATTTTTTATTTTTATTTTTGTGTTTTTTGTAGAGATGGCGTCTCACTATGTTGCCCAGGTTGGTCTCAAACTCCTCGGTTCAAGCCTTCCTCCTGCCTCAGCCTTCCAAATTACTGGATTTATAGGCGTGAGTCACTGCACAGGGCCCTGATATCTTGATTTCAGTTTTTTTGGATATAACCCAGAAGTGGGATTTCTCGATCCATATGTGTAATTTTATTTTTTATGTGTTTATTTATTTAAGACGATCTCACTCTGTCACCCCGGCTGGAGTGCAGTGGTGCCATCTTGGCTCACTGCAACCTCTGCCTCCTGGGCTCAAGCGATCCTCCTATCTCAGCCTTCTGAGTAGCTGAGACTACAGGCATGAACCACTACACCCCAATAATTATTTTGTATTTTTTTTGTAGAGACAGGGTTTTGCCATGTTGCCCTGGTTTGTTTATTTTACTTTTTAGAGGAGTCTCACTATATTGCCCAGGCTGGTCTCAAACTCCTGGGCTCAAGCAATCTGCCTGCCTCAGCCTCCCAAAATGCTGGGATTAGAGGTATGAGTGACCATACTCAGCCCTAAATTTTATATTTAATTTTATAATTGACATATAATAACTGGTCATACTTATGGGGTACAGAGTGATATTTTGATACATGCATACAATGTGTAAGAATCAATTCAGGGTAATTAGCATATCCATTACCTCAAATATTTATCATTGCTTTGAGACGGAAACAATGAAAACTCTCTCCTCCAGCTGTTTGAAAATATACAATAAATTGGGCCGGGTGTGGTGGTTCACGCCTGTAATTCCAGCATTTTGGGAGGTGGAGACGGGCAGATCACCTGAGGTCAGGAGTTTGAGACCAGCCTGGCCAACATGGTGAAACCTCATCGCTACTAAAAATACAAAATTTGCTGGATGTGATGTCCCATGCCTGTAATCCCAGCTACTCAGGAGACTGAGGCAGGAGAATCACTTGAATCCGGGAGGTGGAGGTTGCAGTGAGCCGAGATGGCACCACTGCACTCCAACCCTGGCGATAGAGAGAGATTCCATCTAAAAAAATCTATGTGTGTGTGTGTGTTGTTAATTACAGTCATCCTGCAGTGCTATAGAACACTAGAAGTTATTCCTTTTATCTGACTGTCGTTTGGTATCTTTTAACCGGCCTCTCTCTATTCTCCCTCCCCTAACCCCATCTGTACTAAAAATACAAAATTAGCCAAGCTTTGTAGCTCGTTCCTGTAATCCCAGCTACTTGGGAGGCTGAGGCAGGAGAATCTCTTGAACCCAGGAGGTGTAGGTTGCAGTGAGCCGAGATCGCACCACTGCACTCCAGCCCGGGCGACAGAGCAAGACTCTGTCTCAAAATGAAGTAAAACAAAACCAAACAAGCAAACAAATAGCACCTCGTTTTCTGGGAGGCAGTGAGTTCCCCATTTAGGAGGTGTTCAAGCTGAAGTTGAAATGATGGTACCTTGCGATTCATGCTGCAAGCCTCAATCCAGTTCCTCTCCGTGCCTCAGTTTCCTCATTTATAAAATGGGTGTGGACGACTCAGTAAGGTCAGATTAAAAATAATAATAGGTAATGGGGAGGACGGCAGCAAATCACAGTGCCATGTTGTGTACCTAGGCAACAATCTTGCATGTTCTTCACATGTACCCCAAAACCTAAAATGCAATATTAAAAAAAGAAAATAAGTCATAATCTCACCCCCATGGATAATGTTGTTATATTAAAATATTAATATATTTTAAAAATAAATAAAAATAGCGTATGTTAAAAAAAAAAAACAAAAAACCCTGTGCTAGACAACTGGTCATCCAACAGCTGACTACTCCTTGGGGCTCAGCCAGAATGAGACAGACTTCTGTGAGGAGAAACCTGGGAGCACTGAGTGTGTGTGTGTGTGTCTCTCTGTGTGTGTGTGTGTGTGTGTGTGTGTGTGTGTGTGTGGTGTTTGGGGAAGGCAAATGCATTGTGTCTGTATTGTGTGGACATATCTTCACAGGTACAAAATGTGCATTTACATGTATACAGTATGTCACATATGAATACATATGAAATCAAAACTAGCATTAGTCTTGAGACAGTCTCATGAGGCAATTTTTTCTAGGTTTGAATGCTACTTTCTCTTTTGGTTACCATTTTAAAACCTGTTTTCAAATGTTGCCATTGTGGACAAATGTTATGATTCCATTTATAGGAGATACTTAGAATAGTCTAATGTACAGAGACACAAAGTTAGAATAGTGTTACTGGGTGGAGTTATTGTTTAGTGGGTACAGGGTTTCATTTGGAAGGATGAAGAAGTTTGGGAGTGAATCGGGGTGATGGTTGCCTAACACTGTGAATGTACTTAATGCCACTGAACTGCACACTTGAAATGGTTACAATGGTTTTTAAAGTTGATACTGTGAACTATTGTATTTTTTCCAAGTTTACCAAGCTCTCATGATGAATACAGCATTGTATAAAATTCTAGAAGCAAATTATTCCCTGTGTGCATTATATACTTGAGGTAATCTCTGATTTCTGCTTGCGAATTATCTACACCGAGGATCAATACCTTGATCTCTCCACTGTTAGGTTTACTACTCCATAGAATCCCCAAGACTTTCTACATAACTGCTAACAAGCCCCTCCAACTCTATCCCCACCTATCCCCGAGACCCTCTCAGTCTCACAATTGTTGCTTAGTCATCTAGAAATTATCAAAAGCTTTGTCATTCACAGCCCTCATTCACTGCTATGGCCTGCTCTGAGGATATTTGGAGCATCGGGGTTTGCAGGTAGAGAGAAGGAGGGTGGTGAGGTGGAGGATGAAGGGGTATCTGAGTATACTGTAAGTAAACACAAAGGATGGCAGTTGTTTTCTTTAGCTCAGACTTTATCAAATGTATGGCACTTAAGCTGTTGTCATTTAAGTGGCCAAAGTGAAGCAGCTATTTCATTTATTCTTCAAAAAATTATGGAGGAACCACTGTGAGCCAGGAGTTGGGCTCACACAGTGGCATTGAGAGAGATTCTAAGAAGTCCCAGCCTATGTGGGGAGATCAAACAGGCACTAATGGTAGATCATGAGAAGGGCCATATGCAAAGTATAAATATCCACCGTTGGTTGCAAAGGGCAAAAAAATCATGTTTTAAATAAAAGGAATGTATTGGCTCATGGGATGGAAAAGTCTAGAGCAAGGCTGTGCTTCAGACACAGCTGGACCCAGGTATTCAACAGCTTCAAGATTTCCTCCTTTCTTGATTTTCTGTGGTCCTCATTCTGGGGGGAAGACTCACCTCTTAGGGTAAATATAATACTTTACTCTTCTACCAGTGTAGCAAATTCCGTATAAAGCAAGCTCTTTTCTAAGAGTTCCATCTAAAATTTTTGAAGTGAATCTTGCTGAGATAAAGTGCCCAACTCCAGAGCTGAGGGGATGGAGAAAAATGAGGAGCTTGCTCTACTCAAACTATATTGATTGGATGGGAGCTGGGGGAGCCATTTCCCAGTGTGAGATCCAACTATTCTTACTAGAAGAGGGAATAGAGCCTGGCCAGAGAAACTACTGTCCCTCACTACACTGTGGAAGTTTAGGTGAGGCAGTGGCCTGGTCTCCTGTAAGAAGTCAGAAGGCTTCCCAGAGGGACCAATATTTAAATCGGTCTTTAAGAATGGGTTTAAAGAGCTGGTCATGGAAGGATGAGAGAGGGTTGAGGGAGAGGACCCTCCTGCCCAGGGAAGAAATAGCACAAGCAACATGAATGCTAATCAATGATTTGATGAAAAAGTTCTGTGTGATCAATTATTGCATGACACCAGTTGCTCCAGAGAATAACATGGTGTTGAAGCAGGAGAGTAGTGATATCTTTTAGCAATTATATGATTTCCTGAAAATAAGCAGGACAAGCAGTAATGCAATTTTAAGTGACCTAAACATCACATCACTCATCTAGTAAAAACTTACAGGTAGAATACCCACAGAGCTGCTTAAAAGTTATACTATTCCTCAGCTCTTGGAGTATAATTTGTGAAGTGAATTTGCTTTTTGTGCTCTTGGAATTTTTTTTTTTCCAGTTTGTCTTTTGAGGTCAGACAGGAGATAACTTTACCCATTTCTGGATGGAAAGAGGTAAAATCGTTTGAGGCACAGTGTAATATTGACGGTGGTGGTGGCCTGTCTGGAGCGGCTGCTGCAGAAAGGCCAGCTGCAGTGAGGGAGGCACAGCCAGGGCTGCAAGCTCTGTGGATCCAGAGGGGGTTGGGAAAAGGCAGGAGTCCCGCCCGCTACCGAGTTGGCTGGGTGGGAGCCCTGAGCTCCTGGGCACAGCTGCCGTGGTCCCTACATGCTCTTGGGGCCCCAGGAAGTCCCCTGCCCCTGCAGGCTTAAAAGTGCCCACTCCTGCTCCCTGGCCTCTCCCCACTCCCAATGCCTGCTCCAGGGTGGAGCAAAGTTGTGGCCAAGCTCAGGCACTGTTGCAACCCAGCCAGCTATGTGGGCACTCAGGGAAGTGCTGACACACCAGCCCCCTGCTGCCTTGGCCCTCTCTGGACTTCGGGCACCAACAAGCACAGGAGGGAGGCTAAAGAGGGAGGGCACTGAGGGCGGCTTGGCACAGGCATGCAGGCGCCTCTCAGTGCAGACAGCTTAGGCGTGTGGACAACATGCTAATGGCAGAGGGGTAGGGCAGGTGCTCAGTGAAACCCCATCTTCAAAAGGAGACAGCCTGAAGCCTGGGGGCCGGGCTGTCAGTTCCAGGTGAAGTCCACCGCTTGCAGTGAGGGATTCATTGATGACTGGCCAGTCGGATGGTGCTTTTTCCAGGCCCACCCATGGCCACTCATGGACCAATCAGCATGCACGTCCTCCATTCTGAGTACATGAAAACCCCTAGACTCAATCAGACTAACACCCTCATGGGAAGGACCTGCCTGCAGAAAGAAGTTAGGCACTTCAGGTCTCCTGAAAGCCATTCTGTCACTCAGTGAAGCACCTCTGTGCCTTGCTCAGCCTCGAGTTGTCAGCATACCTCATTCCTCCTGGATGCAGGACAAGAACTCGGGACCCACCAAATGGCAGGACTGAAAGAGCTGTAACACAATCAGGGCTGAAACACGCCCCCTGTTTGCCACTTTGTGGGTGATGAGGAAGAGAGCTGTGGCTCTTCTGGGAGCCCAGACTTCCGGGCTCCCTGAGCCAGGGCTGTGGCAAAGTGTAGCACCCTCTTTGGAGCTCTGCAGTTCCTGGTGTCTCCAAGCTTTCAGGCACCATTGCATTAGCCTTGTCCAGTCACTGGTGCCCACAGCAGAAGCCACTTATGGTACATTTGGTCCAGCTGCAGCATTGCACAGAGCCAGTGTCTGTGCCAGTATGCCTGGCTGTGCACAGTGGCCAGACCGCACGCTCGCTCGCTCACTCACACACCCCTCGCCTCTCTCTGCCTGGCTTGCTCTTGGCAGGTGTGGGATCTGGGTCCGTAGCACAAGCCAAGCTCAGCCTGCTGGGCCGAGAGGGTGGAACAAGCCCAAAGGTGTAAGAGAAACCCAAGCAGAGGCGCTGCCAGCCACAGAGATTTCCGGCTGGTGAAGCGACACCCTAAGGATCCGGTGACATTATTATACAAAAAAGCAATACTGAGGTCTTAAAAACAGTTTGAGTATTTTGTCTTACATTTTGCTTTTAAAAAATATAATAGATGGTCACAAAGATGATTATGAAAAACCCAACCTCATGGCCTGCTTCAACAGCCATTCTGTGAGCAACCTTCCACAGCTGAGTTCTTCCTGGTTAAAATTTCTGAGAGGTCATGTAACGTTGAATGCTCCCAAGGCTCAAATCAGGAGCCAAACAACAGTTCCACACCTAGAAATCTGTCAAATCTCCAAACTTCTCTTATTTAAAATTAAAAAACTTCTGATATACTTACCTGAAACAGTTCTATCCATGATCATGTGAGTGATGAATTTGTTTCATCATAGACTCCTTCTCTTGGCCTAATTCTCCATGGGAGGCAATTTTTTAAAAATTACTTTTAATTTTACTTTAATATCTGGGATACATGTACAGAAGGTGCAGGCTTGTTACACAGGTATACATGTGCCATGGTGATTTGCTGCTTCCATCAACCCACCATCTAGGTTTTAAGTCCCGCATCCATTAGGTGTTTGTCCTAATGCTCTCTCTCCTCTTGCACTTCACCACCCCCTTCCCCGCCTGACAGGCCCCAGAGTGTGATGTTCCCCTCCCTGTGTTCATGTGCTCTCATTGTCCAACTCCCATTTATGAATGAGAATATGCAGTTTTTGGTTTTCTGTTCCTGTGTTAGTTTACTGAGAATGATGGCTTCCAGCTTCATTCATGTCCCTGCAAAGGACCTGAACTCATTCTTTTTATGGCTGCATAGTATTCCATGGAGTATATGTGCCACATTTTCTTTATCCAGTCTATCACTGATGGGCATTTGGGTTGGTTCCAAGTCTTTGCAATTGCAAATAGTGCTGCAATAAACATACATGTGCATGTGTCTTTATAGTAGAATGATTTCTAATCCTTTGGGTATATACCTAGTAATGGGATTGCTGGGTCGACTGGTATTTCTGATTCTAGATCCTTGAGGAATCGCCACACTGTTTTCCACAATGGTTGAACTTTTTAATGATTGCCATTCTCACCGGTGTGAGATGGTATCTCACTGTGGTTTTGATTTGCATTTCTCTAATGACCAGTAACAATGAGCTTTTTTTCATGTTTGTTGGCCACATAAATGTCTTCTTTTGATAAGTATCTGTTCATATCCTTTGCCTACTTTTTGATGGGATTTTTCCTTGTAAATTTAAGTTCCTTGTAGATTCTGGATATTAGCCCTTTGTCAGATGGGTAGCTTGCAAAAATTTTCTCCCATTTTCTAGGTTGCCTGTTCACTCTGATAGTTTCTTTTGCTGTGCAGAAGCTTTTTAGTTTGATTAGATCCCATTTGTCAATTTTGGCTTTTGTTGCAATTGTTTTTGGTGTTTTAGGCATGAAGTCTTTGTCCATGCCTGTGTTCTGAATGGCATTGCCTAGGTTTTCTTCTAGGGTTTTTAAGGTTTTAGGTTTTACATTTAAGTTTTTAGTCCATCTTGAGTTAATTTTTGTATAAGATATAAGGAAGGGATCCAGTTTCTGTTTTCTGCATATGGCTAGCCAGTTTTTTCAGCACCACTTATTAAATGGGGAATTATTTCCCCATTGCTTGTTTTTGTCAAGTTTGTCAAAGATCAGATGGTTGTAGATGTGTGGTGTTATTTCTGAGGCCTCTGTTCTGTTCCATGGGTCTATATATTTTGGTACCAGTACCATGCTGTCTTGGTTACTGTAGCCTTGTAGTGTAGTTTGAAGTCAGATAGCATGATACCTCCAGATTTGTTGTTTTTGCTTAAGATTATCTTGGTTATATGGGCGCTTTTTAATTTCCATATGAAATTTAAAGTAGTTTTTTCTAATTCTGTGAAGAAAGCTTGATGAGAAGCTTTGATGAGAAGCTTGATGAGAATAGCATTGAATCCGTAATTTACTTTGGGCACTATGGCCATTTTCATGATATTGATTCTTCCTATCCGTGAACACAGAATTTTTTTCCATTTGTTTGTGTTCTCTCTTATTTCCTTGAGCAGTGGTTTGTAGTTCTCCTTGAAGAGCTCCTTCACATCCCTTGTAAGTTATATTCCTAAGTATTTTATTCTCTTTGTAGTAATTGTGAATGGGAGTTCACTCATGATTTGGCTCTCTGCTTGTCTATTGTTGATGTATAGGAATGCTTGTGATTTTTGCACATTGATTTTGTATCCTGAGACTTTGCTGAAGTAGCTTATCAGCTTAAGGAGTTTTTGGGTTGAAATGATGGGATTTTCTAAATATACAATCATGTCATCTGCAAACAGAGATCATTTGACTTCTTCTCTTCCTATTTGAATATTCCTATTTTTTTTTTTCTTGCCTGATTGCCCTAGCCAGAACTTCTAATACTATGTTGAATAGGAGTGGTGAGAGAGGGCATACTTGTCTTGTGCCAATTTTCAAAGGGAATTCTCCAGCTTTTGCCCATTCACTATGCTATTGGCTATGAGTTTGTCATAAGTAGCTCCTATTGAGATGTTCCATCGATACCTAGTTTGAGAGTTTTTAGCATGAAGCAGTGTTGAATTTTATTGAAGGCCTTTTCTGCATCTATTGAGATAATCAAGTGGTTTTTGTCATTGGTTTCGTTATGTGATGGAATATGTTTGTTGATTTGTGTATGTTGAACCAGCCTTGCATCCCAGGAATGAAGCTGACTTGATTGTTGTGGATAAGCTTTTTGATGTGCTTCTGGATTTGGTTTGCCAGTATTTTATTGAGGATTTTCGCATTGACGTTCATCAGGGATATCGGCCTGAAATTTTCTTTTTTTTTGTTATGTCTCTGCCAGGTTTTGGTATCAGAATGATGCTGGCCTCATAAAATGAGTTAGGGAGGAGTCCCTCTTTTTTTTTTTTTTTTTTAATCGTTTGCAGTAGTTTCAGAAGGAATGGTACCAGCTTCTCTTTGTACCTCTCATAGAATTCAGCTGTGAACATGTCTGGTCCTGGGCTTTTTTTGATTGGTAGCCCTCAATTTCAGAGCTTAAATTAGTCTATTCAGGGATTTGACTTCTTCCTCGTTTAGTCTTGGGAGGGTGTATGTGTCCAGGAATTTATCCATTTCTTCTAGATTTTCTAGTTTATTTGCATAGTGGTGTTTATAGTATTCTCTGATGGTAGTTTGTATTTCTGTGGGATAGTGGTGATATCCCCTTTATCATTTTTTATTGTGTCCATTTGATTCTTTCTTATTAGTATGGCTAGTGGTCTATTTTGTTAATCTTTTCAAAAAATCAGCTCCTGGATTCATTGATTTTTTTGAAGGGCTTTTTATGTCCATGTCTCCTTCAGTTCTGCTCTGATCTTAGTTATTTCTTGTCTTCTACTAGTTTTGAATTTGTTTGCTCTTGCTTCTCTAGTTCTTTTAATTGTGATGTTTGGGTGTCGATTTTAGATCTTTCCAGCTTTCTGATGTGGGCATTTAGTGTGATAAATTTTCCTCCTAACACTGCTTTAGCTGTGTCCCAGAGATTCTGGTACATTGTCTCTTGTTCTCATTGGTTTCAAAGAACTTCTTTATTTCTGCCTTAATTTTGTTATTTACCCAGTAGTCATTCAGGAGCAGGTTGTTCAGTTTCCATGTAGTTGTATAGTTTTAAGTGAGTTTCTTAATCCTGACTTCTAATTTGATCGCACTGTGGTCTGAGAGACTGTTTGTTATGATTTCTGTTCTTTTGCATTTGCTGAGGAGTGTTTTACTTCCAATTATGTGGTCAGTTTTAGAATAAGGGCTGTGTGGTGCTGAGAAGAATGTATATTCTGTTGATTTAGGGTGGAGAGTTCTGTAGATGTCTATTAGGTCTGCTTGATCCAAAGCTGAGTTCAAGTCTTTAATATCCTTGTCAATTCTGGCTCATTGATCTAATATTGACAATGGGGTGTTAAAGTCTCTCACTATTATTGTGTGGGAGTCTAAATCTCTTTGTAGGTCTCTAAGAACTTGCTTTATGAATCTAGGTGCTCCTGTATTGGGTGTGTATATATTTAGGATCGTTAGCTCTTCCTAAGTCTGCTTTATCCGAGACTAGGATTGCAATCCGTGCTTTTTTGCTTTCCATTTGTTTAGTAAATATTCCTCCATTCTTTCATTGTGAGCCCATGTGTGTCTTTGCATGAGAGATGGGTCTTGATTCTATCCAATGTGCCAGGCTGTGTCTTTTAATTGAAACATTTAGCCATTTATATTTAAGGTTAATATTATATGTGAATTTGATCCTGTCATCATAATGCTAGCTGGTTATTTTGCACGCTAGTTGATGAAGTTTCCTCATAGTGTCGTCGGTCTTTATATTTTGGCATGTTTTTGCAGTGGCAGGTACCAGTTTTTCCTTTCTGTATTTAGTGCTTCCTTCAGGAGCTCTAGTAAGGCAAGCCTGGTGGTAACAAAATCCCTTAGCATTTGCTTGTCTGAAAAAAATTTTATTTCTCCTTTGCTTATGAGGCTTAGTTTGGTTGGAAATGAATTTCTGGGTTAAATTCTTTATGAATGTTGAATATTGGCCCCCACTCTCTTCTAGCTCGCAGGGTTTCTGCAGAGAGATCCACTGTTAGTCTAATGGACTTCTCTTTCCAGGTAACCTGGCCTCTCTCTCTGGCTGCCCTGAACATTTTTTCCTTCATTTCAGCCTTGGAGAATCTGACAATTATGTGTCTTGGGGCTGATCTTCTTGAGTATCTTAATGGTGTTCTCTGTATTTCCTGAATTTGAATGTTGGCCTGTCTTGCTAGGTTGGGGAAGTTCTCCTGGGTAATATCCTAAAGTGTGTTTTCTCACTTGGTTCCATTCTCCCCGTCACTTTTAGATACACCAATCAGTCATAGGTTTGGTCTTTTCACATCATCCCATATTTCTTGGAGGCTTTGTTCATTCCTTTCATTCTCTTGTCTTCTCACCTTATTTCAGTAAGTTGATCTTCAGTCTGATATCCTTTCTTCCACTTGATTGATTGGGCTATTAATACTTATATATGCTTCATGAAGTTTTTGTGCTGTGTTTTTCAGCTGCATCAGGTCATTTACGTTCTTTTCTAAACTGGTTATTACAGCAGTTCCTGTAATCTTTTATCAACGTTCTTAACTTCCTTGCATTGGGTTAGAACATGTTTCTTTAGCTTGGAGAGGTTTGCTATTACCCACCTTCTGAAGTCTGCTTCTGTAAATTCGTCAAACTCATTCTCTGTCCAGTTTTGTTTCCTCACTTGAGAGGAGTTGTGATCATTTGAGGAGAAAAGGCATTCTGGTTTTTGGGATTTTCAGCATTTTTGCACTGGTTTTTCCTCATCTTCATGGATTTATCTACCTTTGATCTTTAAGGCTGACCTTTGTATGGGGTTTTTATGTTGGGGTCCTTTTTGCTGATGTTATTGTTTTCTGTTTTCAAGCAGTCAGGCCTGTCTGCTACAATTTGCTGGAGGTCCACTCCAGACCCTGTTTGCCTGGGTATCACCAGCAGAGGCTGCAGAACAGTAAAGAGTGCTGCCACTCTTTCTCTGGAAGCTTTGTCCCACAGGGGCACTGGCCTGATGCCAGCCAGAACTCTCCTGTATGAGGTATCTCCCAGTCAGGAGGCATAGGGGTCAGGAACCCACTCAAGGAGGCAGTCTGTCCCTTAGCAGAGCTCGAGTGCTGTGCTGGGAGAATCCGCCTTGTCAGGATCATCTGCTCTCTTCAGAGCTGGCAGGCAGGAATGTTTAAGTCTGCTGAAGCTACACCCACAGCTGCCCCTTCCCCCAGATGCTCTGTTCTAGGGAGATGGGAGTTTTATCTATAAGCCCTGACTGGAGCTGCTGGGGAGGCCATTTTTATACATGAAAAATAATCACTGTTTTCCAGTCCTTCCCCTCCACAAATAAGAAGAAACAGGAAGCAGAGCTGAAGAGATCAGCAAACAAAAATGCCCACAACCAATGTTTATTCTTGATTTGTCACCACTCTTTTCATGTCTCTTTTTCCTCCACATGTTAAATATATAATAACCAAAACTTTATTAACATACAAATAAAACATGCGCAGCATGTAAGCATGGCAGGTAGTGAGGAAACCTGGCCAGCTGACTGGTTCTTGTACCAAGGTTTACAGAGTAGGTTGTGTCTGAACATCTTCTGTGGGTCTGTGTCATTTCCAAGTTGAAGAATTTCAATCAAAGAGCAACATATGTCACATGAGTTAAAGACAGTTAATGACACAGAAGCGTTTCTGTTCATACTAAGGGAAAAGGCTGTTCTTTTATTTTTTTTTTTTCCCCAAGTCCTCACTTTGTTCTTTTCTGACAAATGTTTAAATACAGTGAAATACCAAAGGAGACAAGGATTAAGCGGACACAGGATGGAATCAGAAAAAACAGAAATGGAATCCAGGAAGTTGTGTGGGACACAACTGATGTATCTCCTTGATAAAGAAAAAATGTACAGAATATTTAATGCGTCTGTCTTGGGAAAAGGAAAGGGAAAAACACATTTTTTTTTGGTTTTAGATAAGCAGCTAAGCCATTTGCAGGAGAGAAAAATGTCATGGGAAAAAGAAAAATATCTCTAATAATATCTATAGCACATGAAATATCTAAGTAGGTGGGTGCAGTGGCTTAGGCCTGTATTGGGAGACCCAGGCAGGTGATCACTTGAGGTCAGGAGTTCAAGACCAGCCTGGTCAAGATAGCGAAACTCCATCTCTACTAAAAATACAAAAATTAGCCAGGTATGGTGCCTGTAATCCCAGCTACTCAGGCTGAGACAGGAGAATCACTTGAACCCAGGAGGTGGAGGTTGCAGTGAGCTGAGATCGCACCACTGCACTCCAGCCTGATGGTGACAGAGCAAGACTTCATCTCAAAAAAAAAAAAAAAGGAATATTTAGTAAATATTAAAGGCCAAGAGGGAATATCTTTAAAAAATTATAATGCACATGTTGGATGAAAGGTACTATTATAGGATTAGATCGTTGTTATTGAAATAGCAGTTGATATATAAATTCCAACATTCATTTTCAAATTCAGCTTCTCAGAGGTTTGACTTCAGATGCCTGAGTACTTTCAACATTATCTTTGCCTTTATCCTTCCTCATGCGGATAAACACAACTGTTAAAATTATACCTAAAAGAAAAAACCCAGGGTCAAATAAATGGGATCTTTTAAAATATACTGTAAATGTACTATCACATTCATTTATGAAGTAGTACCGTGATGGGAAGAAATGACTCAAACTCATCTTTGTATGTGGTTCAACAAAGTTTCATTGTCCTAGTGAATAAGGGACTGTAGTTATTGACCTTCTTGGAGAGAAATGAGCTTATCATTTATCCTGTTGTATGTATGTATCAAGTCCCGAACCATAGCTGACTTGGTGGCTGTCATTGGATCTCTCCCTAAGAATATAGGACCTAATGTGCCACACTATGGAGTGTATAAGCACCTGACAAAGTTCCTGAACTTTATACTTAATATTGATTCTATTCTTCCCCTTTCCTGGAGAAAATAATCCAATTAGCACAACCAGAAAGCTCTGACCTGCTCACCTCCCTGAAGCTGACTTTCATCGTGTCCACACCAAATACCGCATTTCCTTGGGCACCTTCCTCTTGCATCCTGCCTACATTGTTGTGGGACCGGGACCCTGGGTAGACTACTTAAACTTCTTGGTTTCTCCCATCTGATGGATTAAAATTACAGTGTGCATCTTAGCACTGATTGTGTCCTGTCAAACAGTCTACTACAAAGAAGGGAGCTGTTTTAAGGAAATTAACCTGCTAGTTAGTTTATAACAGGAATCATGGCAGAAAAGGCTGGATGCTCAGAAACTTACTATTTTCAAGATAGGGTTGGAATTATAAGGGCATGAAACTGTAAAATTCTATTACTTCTATTTCTAGATGTCCCCAAACTCAACCAGTCTTTAACTTGCGGTAAGATTATAGAATGAAATTGGTATGTTAAGAAAACTGCTATTTGATATGTAAATTCAAAAATCCTTTCAAGGTGGGAGGGCAAATAAAGCAGAGGCAGAAGGGACCTTGGTGAGTGGGACCTCAAAAAGCCAGCTCAATTACCATAAAAATTACCATGAAAATTGTGCAGCAGATAGTGGTTCTCAGGGAGAAATGGTGATCACCATGCACACATTAGGATGGGCAGTGGCCATGACATGAACGCCCTCCCATGCCATAGGGAGTGTGGACTGGAGGGTATAAAGAATTGGGGACCCCTTTCTTTACAGAATCAGAGTCCAGTGTGACACACTGGATCATGAGAGAAAACACCAGATGCTGAGAGAACAATCAAGGATACTTAGAATAATCCTAGCCTTTCTTTTAAAAGAAAAAGCGTATGAAACCATGAACTACTTCACTTAGGTATGCATGGAATAATGAAGTACCTACTTCTAATGTGTTTAACTTGTGCTGGGACAACACTTGAAAGAAGGTAATTGCTATATATAGGTTGAGTATCCCTAATCTGAAAATCTCAAATCTAAAACTTTTGGGGTACCAACTTGATGCCACAAGCAGAAAATTCTACACCTGACCTCATGTGACAGGTTACAGGCAAAACTTTGTTTCATGTATAAAATTATCTAAAATATTGTATGAAGCTGGGTGCAGTGGCTCATGCCTGTAATCCCAGTGCTTTGGGAGGCAGAGGTGGGTGGATCACCTGAGGTTAGGAGTTTGAGACCAGCCTGGCCAACATGGTGAAACCCCATGTCTACTAAAAATACAAAAACTAGCTGGGCATAGGTGGTGGGTGCCTGTAATCTCAGCTACTCGGAAGGCTGCGGCAGGAGAAGTGCTTGAATCTGGGAGGCAAAGTTTACAGTGAGCTGAGATGGCGCCACTTCGCCCCAGCCTGGGCAATAGAGTGAGACTCCATCTCAAAAAAAAATTTGTATGAGATGCTTTCAGACTATGTGTATAAAGTGAATTTTATGTTGAGATATCTTGGGGATGGGACCCAAGTCTCATCATGTATTTGCAAATGTTCAAAAATCTGGAAACACTTCTGCTCTCAAGCATTTTGGGTAAGGAAACAATTTGAGTAGGCATTGAGTTGTTTGCAAAAAAGAAAAGACAGCTGGATCAGGGGACTCTACTGTCTAGCCAGGCCAGAGGCTATGGCAGAGGCTGTGGTCATGATGCAATGAGTTATTCTGAGTAATAAAGAATGAGGGTCCTATGCATAGGGAAGTTCTGAACTATACATTTTAGGTATCTCAGTGTCTCCACAGAAATAAGGATATGCATGATATTGAACCTGGTTTTCAGGGTATTTACCACCTTTTTTAAAATAGAAAATTAAACTTCACATTTCTAAAAAATTTGATTTTGTCAACTTCTACTTGTAACAACAGTGGCAGGTGAGACCATAAACTCTGGTATAGGATCGATACATGTCTTGCCTGTCACTGTATCCCCCACATCAAGCACACTGCATGATGCATGGCACAGCTACTCCATTTCTTTCCTCTTTATCACAAAGCATTGTAACTAGGCATAAAATATAGCAATTGATGGATATAAAGCCCCTTATATTTCTAAACTGAACAATAAGGCAATAGAGGCAGAGGGTGGTATTAAAGCTATAACTCCAGCCAAGAAAGTCGGATATAATTTGCCGGTGATCTACCTTCTGGGCTATTGCCTGGGTTGCCATTTGAGCAGCTATCAGACCAGTCCAGGAAGACAGGCCCTGAGATAGATAAGCTCACATTTCTGAGGCCCAGGATAAGATTCTTTGAATTAAGAAACTACACTCACCAATGACCAGAAGGGTGGTCAACAGTATACCAACTGCCATGCCCACGGTGGGTATCCCAGGCTGGTGACCTGCTGGCCGGAAACAGCTTCCTTCCACACAAGTGCAGAATGTAACTGAAAAGCAGGACGGTATTTGGTAGGATAAATATTCAAGTGAATAGCTGCAGAATCCCACATCAAAGATGAGAATCTCTTCAAATGGCCAATGGTGACAGATACTAGCTTGAGTTGTCTATAGCAAAATACCTACCTGGTAAAGAAACAATGCCTTCTAAGGGGGGCCGACCCCCATCGTTGATGCGGATTAGGACAATATATTCCCTCTCCTCGAAGCTTGTGTGCCTGGTAGAGAGTCGGGCGTGAGTGCCTGCCAGGACAGGAAAGAAAACATGAAAACACAACTTCAGACCCTGGATCAGCAGGAATAAAGCTCATCTTGCGTCACATACTAAGGTTGACTGGAACATAGCTGGATATGAGTTAAGCTGCCCAAAGTATCACACACATCATTCCACATGTATCTTCTCATAAGGTAAGAAAGGGCTAAAGCATCCTTTAAGTTCTTAATTCATGATTTCTCTGTAGAAATTAATACTAAATATGGTCAATTATCATTTCTAGCACTTATGCTCTAAAATTGCCCCAAACACTGAATTAATGAATACTGAACCATTGCTCCTAGAAGAAATACAGGATTAGGTTCCTGTGAACTTCTAGTCACATTTTCCCTAACTGATCAATATATAACATTGTTTGCATGCTTATGTTTAAAGATATCTTATTTAACATATATTGTTGACTCTAACATTTCACTCACATCTAACAGCACTAGAACTCCTTCCTGAACAAAGCTTATCAAACACACATATTTAGATTGGTGGAAAAATAATTGCAGTTTTGGCCATTACTTTTAATTTGTGGCCCAAACCACAATTTTTCTCTGTAAGGCACACATCACAGCCTTCCTCTGCTTAGGAACTCTAAACAGGACTTCAGCACTATAGTTCAGAGCCATTTTAAACAATGAAGTCATCAATGAAAGGCACAAAAATGTGAAAAATGGGGCACTACATAAGCTGCAAAAAGAAAAAAAAGACGCACTTAACAGTATGAGAGCTGGGAACATGTGTGTCCAGTAACTCAAATTTTTCACCACTCTGCCAGTGTCCATGAAGGCAAAAGCTGTAAGTACTGACTTTTGGGTTACAAACTTTATCATGTAGATGATTTTATAAACAGAATCTGCAAATCATGGGATCAACTGTACATGTTGGAAGATTGGAGAGTACCTGGGACCAAGCATCTGTAGACCTGATCTGGGTTTCAAATCTGCTGCTTTTTAGCTATGTGATTGGGTAAGTCATAACAGTTATAGGCCTCAAAATCCCTCTGAGTCCAGAAATAAGGGTATGCATGATATACCTAGTTTTCAGGGTATTTACCACCTTTTCTTAAAATAGAAAATTAAGAGTGCAAAAACACTAAACTTCAAACTTCTAAAAACTTTGATCTTGTCACAATTCACACTTATGCCCTCCCCATTCATATCTGCCAAGAAATTTTCCCAGATTTGGGAACATTTAAATATTCATATTTAAAAATCATTATGGCCCACCTAGATAAGATACAGTAACAGGGAACAGATTTACCATCCCACTAAAAACAATTAAAAGAAAATATATGAAACCATGGTTTTAAAGATTTATATATTAGGCAATGGACAGTGATTTCTGAAAGAAGAAAAGCAAATGAGTTAAATATTATAATTGCCTCAGCTTATCATCCAAAGCAAATATCTAGGTCTCAGTTGCAGAGAGTGGAATGTTCCTGTGATGTCCCCGAGTTGAGGTGATGGAGCACAGGAGTAAGGGGAGGTCAAGGCAACTAGAGTTTACAGAGCAGAGTCCCAGAGTGAGCTGCAAAGAGAATGCTCACTAAAGAGATTATAGAGGGGTCTCTTCAGGCTTTAGCTGAGTACTGATCAGCATCTGTATATGAAGGAACTACTCAAGGCTGGGGAAAGAACCATCTAAAAGAGAGCACAGAGCTTACAAAGGGCCAGGAATCATTCCTGGATTTGGTCAGTGGAATACAAGACAGAAAAACAGAAAAAAAAATCAATGAAACCAAAAGCTGGTTCTTTGAGAATATCAGTAAAATAAACTTCTAGCCAGATTATCAGGAAAAAAGACAATTTGCCAATATCAGAATGAGGTGATAGCACTACATATTCTACAGATATTAAAAAATAACAAAATATCATGAACAATAAATTAGATAAATGAAATAAATTATTTGAAAGGTCAAGCTAAAAAGCTCAATCAAAAAGAAATGAATTTTCCTATATTCACAAAAGAAAATTGAATTTGTAGTTAAAACTTCTTTAAAAAAAAAATGGATTTTGGATCCAAGATGGCCGATTAGGAACAACTCAGGATTGCAGCTCCCAGTGAAAACGCAGAGGAGACCCAATCTGAAAGTCAGCAACTACAAAGACGACAGGTGGATAAATCCACAATGATAGGAAGAAACCAGCGCAAAAAGGATGAAAACACCCAAAACCAGAACACCTCTCCTCCTACAAGGGATCACAACTCCTCACCAGCAAGGGAACAAGGCTGGAGAATGAGTGTGATGAAATGACAGAATCAGGCTTCAGAAGGTGGGTAATTAATAAGAAACTTCTGTGAGCTAAAAGAACATGTTCTAACCCAATGCAAAGAAACTAAGAACCTTGAAAAAAGATTTGATGAAATGCTAACGAGAATGGACAAATTAGAGAGGAATATAAGTGAATTGATGGAGCTGAAAAACA
>CAUYLZ010012625.1:0-45327 GCA_963573645.1 Pithecia hirsuta
CATGGATGTTGGCCTGAAATTTTCCTTTTTAGTTATGTCTGTCAGATTTTGGTATCAGGATGATGTTGGTCTCATAAAATGAGTTAGGGAGGAGTCTTTCTTTTTATATTGTTTGGAATAGTTTCAGAAGGAATGGTACCAGCTCCTCTTTGTATGTCTGATAGAATTTGGTCCTGGTCTTCTTTTGGTTGGTAGGCTATTATTTGCTGCCTCAACTTCAGACTTTGTTATTGGTCTATTCAGGGATTCAACTTCTTCCTGGTTTAGTCTTGGGAAGGGGTAAGTGTCCAGGAATTTATTCATTTCATCTAGATTTACTGGTTTATGTGCAAAGAGTTGTTTGTAGTAATCTCTGATGGTAGTTTGTATTTCTGTGGAATTGGTGGTAATATCCTCTTTATCATTTTTCATTGAATCTTTTCAATTCTTCTCTCCTTTCTTTTTTATTAGTCTGGCTAGCAATCTATTTTGTTGATCTTTTCAAAAAACCAGCTCCTGGATTCATTGATTTTTTTGAAGGGTTTTTGTGTCTCTATCTCCTTCAGTTCTGCTCTGTTCTTAATTATTTATTGTCTTTTGCTAGCTTTTCAATTTGTTTGATCTTTCTCCTCTAGTTCTTTTAATTGTAATGATAGCATGTCAATTTTAGATCTTTCCTCACTTCTCGTGTGGGCACTTAGTGCTATAAATTTCCCTCTAGATACTGCTTTAAAAGTGTCCCAGAGATTCTGGTACAGTGTGACTTTTTTCTCATTGGTTTCGAAGAACATCTTTATTTCTGCCTTCATTTCATTATTTATCCAGTAGTCATTCAGGAGCAGGTTGTTCAGTTTCCATGTAGTTGTGCAGTTTTGAGTGAGTTTCTTAGTCCTGAATTTTAATTTGATTGCACTGTGGTCTAAGAGACTGGTTGTTATGATTTCCATTCTTTTGAATTTGCTGAAGAGTGATTTACTTCCAATTATGTGGTCAATTTTAGAGTAAGAGTGATGTGGTGCTGAGAAAAATGTATATTATGTGGATCTGGGGTAGAGAGTTCTGTAGATGTTTATCAGGTCTGCTTAGTCCAGATCTGAGTTCAAGTCCTACATATCCTTGTTAATTTTCTGTCTCATTGATCTATCTAATATTGACAGTGGAGTGTTAAAGTCTCCCACTATTGTTGTGTTGGAGTCTAAGTCTCTTTGTAGGTCATTAAGAATTTGCTTTATGTATCTGGGTGCTCCTGTATTGGGTACATATGTATTTAGGGTAGTTAGCTCTTCTTGTTGGATTGATCCCTTTACCATTATGTAATGCCCTTCTTTGTCTCTTTTGATCTTTGTTGGTTTAAAGTCTGTTTTATCAGAGAGTAGGATTGCAACCCCCCTGCTTTTCTTTCTTTCTTTCTTTCTTTTTTTTGCTCTTCATTTGCTTGGTGAATCTTCCTCCACCCATTTATTTTGAGTCTATGTATGTCTTTGTATGTGAGATGGGTCTCCTAAATTCAGCACACCAATGGGTCTTGACTCTTTAACCAATTTGCCAGTCTGTGTCTTTTGATTAGGACATTTAGCCCATTTACATTTAAGGTTAATATTATTATGTGTGAATTTGAACCTGCCATTTTGATACTAGCTGGTTGTTTTGCACATTAGTCGATTCAGTTTCTTCATTGTGTCAATGGTCTTTATCATTTGGTATGTTTCTGCAGTGGCTGGTACTGGTTGTTCCTTTCCATGTTTAGTGCTTCCTTCAGGAGCTCTTGCAAGGCAGGCTTGGTGGTGATGAAATCTCTCAGTAATTGCTGATCCATAAAGGATCTTATTTCTCTTTCACTTATTGAGCTTAAGTTGGTTGGATTTGAAATTCTGGTATTTTTCTTTAAAGATGTTGAATATTGGCCCCCATTCTCTTCTGGCTTGTAGGGTTTCTGCCAAGAGATCTGCTGTGAGTCAACTGGCTTCCCTTTGTGGGTAACCTGACCTTTCTCTCTGGCTGCCCTTAGCATTTTTTCCTTCATTTCAACCCTGGTGAATCTGGCAATTATGTGCCTTGGGGTTGCTCTTCTTGAGGAATGTCTTTGTGGTGTTCTCTGTATTTCCTGGAGTTGAATGTTGGCCTGCCTTGCTAGGTTAGGGAAGTTCTCCTGGATAATATCCTGAAGAGTGTTTTCCAGCTTGGTTTTATTCTCCCATCACATTCAGGTACACTGATCAAACATGCATTAGGTCTTTTCACATAATCCCATATTTCTTGGAGGCTTTGTTCATTTCTTTTTACACTTTTTTCTGTAATCTTGCCTTTTCATTTTATTTCATTGAGTTGATCTTCAATTCCTGATATCCTTTCTTCTGCTTGATCAATTTGGCTACCGAAACTTGTGTATGTTTCACAGAGTTCTCGTGCTGTTTTTTTTCAGCTCCATCAAGGTGTTTATGTTCTTTTCTAAGCTTGTTATTCTAGTTAGCATTTTGTCTAACCTTTTTTCAAGGTTTTAGTTTCTTTGCACTGGGTTAGAACATCCTCCTTTAGCTCAGAGAATTTTGTTATTACCCACCTTCTGAAGCCTACTTCTGTCAATTCTTCAAACTCATTCTCCATCCATTTTGTTCTCTTGCTGGTGAAGCATTGTGATCCCTTGGAGGAGAAGAGGTATTCTGGTTATTGGTGATTTCAGCCTTTTTGTGCTGGTTTCTTCCCATCTTTGTGGATTTATCTACTTTTGGTCTTTGAAGTTGGTGACGTTGAGATGGGGTCTCTGAGTGGACATCCTTTCTGTTGATGTTGAAACTATTTGTTTCTGCTTTTTAGTTTTCCTTCTAACAGGCCCCTCTGCTGCAGGACTGCTGGAGGTCTACTCCAGACCCTGCTTGTCTGAAAATCACCCATGGGGGCTGTAAAACAGCAAGGATTGCTGCCTGTTCCTTCCTCTGGTAGCTTCATCCCTGAGGGGTACCCGTCAGATGTCAGCCAGAGCTCTCCTGCATGAGGTGTCTCTTGGGATAAGCGGGGTTCAGGAGGCACTTGAGGAAGCAGTCTATCCCTTTTCAGAGCTCAAGTGCTGTGCTGGGAGCTCCATTTCTCCCTTCAGAGCTGCTTGGCAGGGATTTTTAAGTCTTCTGAAGTGGAACAAACAGCCACCCCTTTTCCCAAGTGCTCTGTCCTGGGAAGGTGGGGCTTTATTTACAAGTCCCTGAGAGTCTGCTGCCTGTTTTTCAGAGATGTCCTGCCCAGCAAGGAGGGAGTCCAGTCACAGTCTGCTGCAGGCTCTTCCCAGCTGCTGTGTGAACTTCCTTGTGATTTTGTTTACACAGGCAAGGTTAGAGCTGCCTTGGTTATGGTGCACACCCTTCTCCTCACCAAGCTCAACCTTCCCAAGTCCAGCTCAAACTGCTCTGCTGGCTGTGAAAATCTCAAGCCAGTCAGTCTCAGTTTGCTGGTCTTCTTTGTGGGGGTGGAACCCACTGAGCCAGATCACTTGGCTACCTCCCTTCAGCCCCCTCTTTTTCAGGGTAATAGGTGGTTCTGTCTTGCAGGCAGATCAGGCGCCCACGAAAACGGCTGCCCAATTTTGTGCTGGAAACCTGCAGCTCCAGCTGAATGATGGGGACTCTCACCAAGATGGCTGAATAGGAACAGCTCCAGCGTGTGGTTCCCAGTGAGAGCCACGCAGAAAGCAAGTGATCTCCACATTCCCAACTGAGGTACCAGGTTCATCTCATTGGGACTGGTTGGACAGTGGCTCAAGGAGGGCAAATCAAAGCAGGGTGGGGCACTGCCTCACCCGGAAAGCGCAAGGGACTGGAGACTCCCCTTCCTACCCAAGGGAGGCCATCAGGGACTTTTCTGTACACTCCGGCACTCCCGCTCAGATAATGCACTTTTCCTACGGCCTTTACAGCCCACAGACCAGAAGATTCCCACCAGTGTCGACAACATCAGTGCGGTGGGTTTCCAAAACAGATCATTTTTCAAGTCAAGCGGTTTCTAATTCTTTGCTTTGCCAATTTGAAGTGGGACTTAATTAAAACTGGCTAAAATAATTTTTATTATGATATATTACTGTGATTTTGGCCTCCAAAAATGTGTCAACCAGTCTACAATAAAATCTGATTTCTTGGCCAGGCACAGTGGCTTATGCCTGTAATTCCAGTATTTTGGAAGGCCGAGGTGAGTGGATCACATGAAACCAGGAATTCAAGACAAGCCTGGCTAACATGGTGAAACCCCATCTCTACTAAAAACACAAAAAATTAGCCAGCCACCATGGCACGTGCCTGTAGTCTCAGCCACTCAGGAGGCTGAGGCAGGAGAATCGCTTGAACCTGGGAAGCGGAGGTTGCAGTGAGCGGAGATCATGCCACTGTACTCCAGCCTGGGCAACGGAGCAAGACTTTGTCTCAAAAAAAAGGAAAAGAAAAAGAAAAAATAGTAAACTCAAAAAACAAAAACTAATTTCTGATGATAGATCATTATTATTTCTAGCATTTAAAGAATTGAGTGATACTCTTATGAAAAAGAAATAAAACTTCCATTCCTCTCCACGGATTTTTGTGAAGGTGATTTCTTTGTGTTGATATCTATAAAAATGAAACAAATGATAATACAATTCATGCACAACTCTGTCCATTCTAGCCATTTCTAATGTATTTAGAGACAAGAACTAATTGAAAAATGCCACTAATCTCATTAAAAGATGCATTTCTAGTACAATTTACTTTCAATGTTTAATAATTATATGGCAATATTAATTTTATATTTATGATTCACACTAATAATACTGATGACTCAAGCCAAGATTTAAAAAGTTAATGTGTATATCCCTTCAGCCAAAATTTTCCATTTTTCATGTCTTTTACTTTGCAAAGAATGACGGTAGCATTAGCAATAAGCCTTTATGAAACATAAAGTAGATCAAATTAAGACAAATGTTATAGCGAAATACAGAATGGAAATATGAATTCAAAGGGGAAAAGCAAAAGATGTAAAATTTCTGAATCTCAAGGAATAAATTATTTTTGCAGTTTTGAATTTTTGTATTAAATTTTGCCATATATGTAAGAGTAGTTAACCTTATTTTAAAACATTTATATTAATCAAATGCCAAAGGTTATATTTATTTAAATTCATTATGAAAATCTTAGATGTCAAGTTAAAAATGTGATAAACAAAATACAGTTGTTCAAAAATTGTTTTAGAAGGTACTTAATGACCACAGATTTAGGCTCTGAGATTCTCTGGGAGGCAGCCTACTGCTGCACTCATATATCCAAATCTTTCTCTCTTGCATTATGTCAGTGTTCTTTTTGAATCTTTTATTTCTGCTTTTAGCATTTCCTGGAACAATCTTTATGCACAAGCTTTGGTTTGCCCATGACGGAACAGAGTATGAAAAGTACACCGAAAGACAAACAGGCCAACTCTTTCAGATAAATCCAAATACATCATCTTTATGAATAGTGGCAAATTTTCACTATGAATTTATCATGCTGCAAAGTTCTATTCTAGCTACATGAAATAACTCATCTAATCTTCACACCTACCACATGAGGAGGGCCAAATTATTCTCATTTTACAGATTAAAACTGAGGCTCAGAGAGGATACTTATTGCACCTCCAGTTTATATAGCTAGTTAGCGTGAGATAGGTGTAAAAACACAGGAAGTCTAATATGATATTTCTCCATGCTGTGGGAAAGGCCCCAATCTTTCCTGTTTTCCTTTCCTGATAACCCTTTTCCCCTTCCAATGACCCTTTTGTTAATGCCTTCCCACCACTCACTAAATTCTGTGCCCATAAATAAAAGAAGACAAGAAGCATATACACTAAAGATTAACCCTGATCTTCTCTGGGTAGTATGTTAACCACTGATTTTTATTTTTGCCTTTCTTAATTCATGACATTTTCTCAGTTATAGACAAAAATGTGGCAGATGAGCTCATTGTTTTAGCAAATATTCACTCTCTTTTTCCTTCCTCCATGGAGAAGCACACATCCTGGCCCCATAGGAGCTGGGCTTGGCCAAGTGATTTACTTTGGCCAGAGGAATGTGGGCAGAAATGACTCTGCCAGTCTTAGCACAAGGCCTTATGTAGTGTCTCTCATTTGTAGCCACCCACCCAGGAGCTCAGGACCTGTCAGGAAAAGATGCCTCATATAACTGAAGTTCTCCAGCCTGGTCTGACCCACAGATAGTAGGCAGAACAGAGATACCCCAGTCTACCTGTAGATATGTGAAAAAGAAAGACATGCTCATTGTTCTCTTTTGAGGTTGGGTTTTGCAAAGTAATACAGTAACACAATATATCCTCATTGCATTTAAACGCTCTTCTTTTATTATCATACATCACATAAATTTATTTTCCTCCCCAAATGATAAACTAATGGACTGCCCCTCATGATACTTATGAGTTCTTGACTATTAACATTGCTCATTAAACTCCAATGTATCTGTCCTGTGAGCAACTACTTCTTTAGTATCTGTTTGATTTTACAAGTAAATTTGATGTTGATGCAACAAAGAAGAGCTAGAGCTGGAGCTCATTTCCTAAAGCACTTGCATTCTGCACCTCACCTCTGCAGAGTCTTTTCCTTACCCCATATGGAGAAAGCTGGCTGTGCAACTCCTCTCCTGTCTTCACTTAAAACAGCCATGGATTGCCAGGAGAAAGCCTGCTGGCTGCAAACGGCGAGGTGAGATTTCAACTTTCCAGCAGTTAGATGTACTTGTTTAATAACCTTGCACACCATGGCACTGTTTTTCAATTTGCTTCCATTAGGAGTAAAATACAGTCTTTTATTTTTGAAAATCTGCTTTTGTTATTTATAAAACCTTGGAGACTTATCACTTCTCTAACTAGCATAAGGTGGTCATTTTCCTAAGTGAGGTACAATCAAGGTCAGCCTCCCTTTTATAAAACTAACACTATGATAGCTTGGGAAATGAAAATCAAACTGTAACTAAAGGGTTTGTTGGTTGTTTTCCCCTTTACTCATTTTCCTGGCCTATTTATATAAGTAGGTTCATAAAAACGATAGAGATACCCCCCAGGAATTTGAATTTGTCCAAGAAGACATCTACAATTTTAGATACCATGAATCAATTTGACTGATAAGGAGGCTGGGACTAACAAAGGCTTGCTGGTGGCTAACACATGTATTCCTAACGGAACAGGCAGATTGGGCTGTGTTGACATCTAAGGTTTAAGCTCTTATTCTATTATTCTCACTATGACTCATTATTTTTCACAAAGCACCCTTAAAAACCATTTATCATTGAGAAGAGTCCATAATAAAACTTCTAAGAGGTTGCCTTCTGTTATTTAAAGAGGAGTCATTTAGCACTGGCTGTTGATTAGAAGACACTTAAGTGAAAAATATCCTTTCTTCAGAGGGAGTCTATGCCTTTAATCACCTCATCTGGTAAGCAGTCTTGACGCAGTTTAAAGGTGATTTTTGGGAATCAACAACAACAACTAACCTCACCTACAACTGTTTCAATAATATATGTATTGTTATACTACTTGCAATGTACTACTAGACCTCAATCATTAGTGGGCAAAAGTCTAGAGAGATGAAAAATAGTGAATACATTTTAAAGGTGCAATTCATGACCATTTTTAATTCTATAACTTAGTTTTGACAGAAGTAACTTCTTCAAAAGAAAATAACATTAATGAAACCTTTCAGATTTGACCTTTTAGTGGCAGTAAAATTGAGCTACACATTTCTATTAATGGTAATGGCTGCTTCCCAGCAAAACCTCTCTGGTATTGTGGAAACTGCAGATACTCAAGATTTACAGAATCACTCTCTGCAAAGAACTGTTGAAAATGGGTTAAATCAGTGAAGATAGTTAACTGAAACAGTCAATTATCAAGCTATAACAAAACAAAATAAGTTAAAAAATGATGATGCTTGGTCCTACTATTTTATGCTCTTCAATGTAAAATAACTACTAAATAAGATAGTTTCCAGAATTGAAGGCATTTCTGCAATAGGTGTCCAGCACAGTGCCTGACAAAGAATACTCCCTTCACCATGTTTTTGTAAACTAAATTGATTATACTTCCTTAATTTTTTCTAATTAGTTGTTAGAGGAGCTATTAATTTTCCTTCTGATCTCATTCTGGTTTTTATCCTATAATTATTTTCTTGAATTTTTAATTTGGGAGAAGACAGCATCAGCTAAAATAGAAAGGAATGCCTAATATTTAGTGAGCAAAGTTCACCGTTATAGTTACTTCACGACCTAGTATTTAGATATGTAGTGAGGAAAGTTCACTACTATTTAATGAGAAAAATTCAATTAAATAGAAGTTTGACTTGGGCTGATAAGATGCACATGGGAAAGGCTGGAAAGTATAAACGCAGCCAAAAGTGTTTTCCTAGATGGGAATTTCTGCCAGCTGGAAAGAGGTACAGTGATTAAAGGCTCTATCTCTTGACACATTCTGCCCTTGGTAGGCTGTGATATTGGGTACGTTATTTAAACTCTAAGTTTCAGATTCTCTGAGCTACCTAACTCGGAGAGTTTTTGTGGAAATAAACTAAATAACATTTGTGGGGTGTTTAATGAAAGGCCCAAAATTGAGTAGTGATATTGGTCTTTCTAGTTTCTAGGGAAAGTTCAGAAGTTAACTTTAGAAACAAAAATATTGAGCATATCGAATGCAAAATTTAACTCAAGGCCATAAGAAATGCCATCTGGCTGGACATGGTGGCTCAAGCCTGTAATCCTAGCACTTTGAGAGGCCAAGGTAGGCAGATCACTTGAGGTCAGGAGATTGAGACCAGCCTGGCCAACACGGTGAAACCCCGTCTCTACTAAAAATATGAAAATATTAGCTAGCTGTAGTGGCACATGCCTGTAATTCCAGCTACTCAGGAGGCTGAGGCAGGAGAATCACTTGAACCCAGGAGGTGGAGGCTGCAATGAGCCGAGATCATATCACTGTGCTCCAGCCTGGGTGACAGAGTGAGACTCTGTCTCAAGAAAAAAACAAAAGATGAAAATAAATTAATAAATCAAAACAAAACAAAACAAAAACAAAAAAGAAAGAAAGAAAAACAAGAAATGCCATCCGTTAGTTCAACTCACTGGATTGGATCTGTCACTGGTCAGACCGACTAGAGGGCATATAGAGAGCCTTGAGTTGACAGGGAGTAAGGTGTTAGGCCACAGAGGGCATGGCCAGGCCCGGGAGATTTACTGAGAAGTTCTACTGGCTATGAAAGTGGCATAGATAATAAGTGGACAAAATACTTTGACTAACTTTGGTTTTCTCCCTGTACCTAGCATGATGCATGTATACATTCTTCTTTGGTAACAAGTCTGTCAATTGATGTGCCATCTTCTACCACTCTGGTGTCAGGGTTTTAAGAGCTTCCCTCTATTATATCTGGGTTAATTTTAATGATATTAAAATCTCTGCCATCCAGGGAGGGGAACTGGGGTAGAGGCAGATGTATAGAACTGCTGTGGTGTTCTTTTCAGATCCTGGGACCAGAATTTCATTTTTAAGGTAGTGTGCGTATACTATGTTTCTATAAACACAGTGGATTGAAGTAGTTAAAAGAATAATTTTACAGAGGCAAAATGGGGCTTTGACATGTTAAGAGCTTCTCTTAAGCCATTCCATAGGTGTCTGTCAACCTTACCAAGAACTTTCATAAATAAGACTTTGAACTACAGTGGAAAGAAGGTGTAGATCAAGGGATATAGAATTCAGAATCTGTTCTAAGGAATAGCAAATGTAAATATAATTATAGAAAAAATGATCTAGTCATTATGTTTTCTAAGTTCTCTTTTAATAATTATGATCTTCATTTTTAAATGAATTTTTCTATATTGCTGTCATAGTCTAATTAGGATAACTGCATTATTAGTCATTTTCACCTCTTCCTGTGAGCAGTGTTTGGTAGTAAAGAAGATGGAAAAGTCAGGACAGCAATGAGGTGTTTTTGAGGAGGACAGGGGTTATCACCAAGAGAGGAGAGACAGATAGGTAGTAACACAAGATGTAGTAAGATGTAGTAGTGGTATAGCATATGAAGGAAGGCCCAGTTGGTTCAAGTTAATTCCAACTCTGATATGGAGTAAAGTGTTTTCTTCACAACTCCACTTCCATCTAAGTTGCCCATATTTTTAGCAACTTTTTTTTAAGGTAAACTTTTTTTTACCCATATTTTTAAGATCCTCTGCCAGGATCTTAAAAATGACAGAGTACATTGTCCAGAGGCAATGGTTCAGGGAAACTCATGCTCTAGGACAGTTCAAGTGTTAGGTCCCTTACACACCCCATACCACCCACCCTCTGCCCCGCTTCTTGCAAGAGAAAATTTTGATTCCACTCTACTCTTCCAGGAATCTAGTTGTTCCACTGCTTTTTTTTTTGATTCATACACAGCAACCTCTGTTGCACTACGCACATACCCCACCCCCAATACACACATTCTATAAAACTCCCTTTCCATTCCCATCTTGTCTAATATTTGGAAAATAAAAAAACTCATTATTTTTATTCTTCTATTTGGTATGGTGAGTGATGACTTTGAGATCCTTGTGAGCAAGTAGTAGAGGGAGTAAATACATTAAAAATATGCAGAATAAAGTGTAGATATATTTTTGCAACATAAAGTTGAACTATGAAATTTTCCCACACCAATTTCCTTTCATTTCACTTCTATATATTACCAATCAAACTTCTCCCACTCTCTCTCTTTCTCTCTCCCTCCCTCCCTCCTCTCCACATCACGGTGACTATCATGATTCCTCTTTGTCAATAACTGGGAAAGCAGGATGACACAATCTATAGCACACAGGGTTCATCACCTGGCTGATGGCCAATAGCTTTCTCATTTCTCTCTCTCTGCCTGGAGCTTAGCATTCTCCACACTGTAGACTGGATGTTTCTCAAAATCCATTAGGTTATTTCTTGCTTAAAATCTTGCAATGTTCTCAACACAGTTGAAGAAATAAAAAACAAATTTACTGTCCTCTCTAATATAGTAACATAAGAAATAGAAAAAAAAATACATAAAACAACAACTTTTCAGGATACTGAATATTAGGTAAAAAAAAAAAAAAACAAAAAAAAAAACCCAAAACCAGAAATCTCTAAGAGATAGGAAACTAATGAGGTGAATCCTACAATTGACCCAGTTTTACTGACTTAAAAGTGCTTGCAGGTTTCAGTGTAAAAAGGGAGAATATAAGTGCAGCTCAGCAGAATCCTCATGTTAAGGAGACAAAGCTGAGAGTCTAGGGAGACCACAGTGGCTAGTATACACAAGGCAGAGTAACAGAAAGTAGGGAGCACAGAGAAAGAATTCTAGAGATACGTAAAGCACCCTCTGGTGCAAATATTCAACTGAGTACTGATCAGCACATGCTTCTGAAGAAACTACTAGAGGCAAGGAAATAACTACTTGAAAAGGTGAGAGAGAACAATAGTTAGAGCTCATATGGGTCTGGGGATTGTGCCTATTTTCACTAGGCAGACTGAAAAATACTCATAATTCATGGAACCTGGGATAGAGTAATCAGAAGAGTCTTCTTTAATAGTGGTGCATAATTAGTCCTAGACTGAACTCTGCTTCTGGCAAGCTTAACAAATAATAAAAGCAAGAACAAAATGAATTTAACCACAATCCAAACAAAGCTTAAAAATACATGTAAAGGTACTCAAATATCCTGCACCCAACAAAATCACGTCCATAATTCCTGGTGTATAATTTAAAATTACCAAACATACAAAGAAGCAAGAAAACATCATCTATGATAGGGAGAAAAATTAATCACTGAAATGGAAATAGAATTGACACCCACATTAAAATGACCAGACGAGGATATTAGGAAGGTAATTGTAACAGTATTTCATATGCTCAAGAAGCTAAGGGGAAGAATGAGTATGTTAAGCAGAGACATGTAAGATACAAAAAGACCAGATTAGAACTGTAGAGGTGAAACTACAATGTCTGAGATGAAAACCATACTGGATGGGCTTAATGGCAGAATACATATTTAAGAAGAAAAGGTTAGTATATATGAAGACATAGCAATGAAAATTATTCAAAATGAAACAGAAATAAAAGGACAATCAAAAAGAGAAAAGGTTTCAGTTAGTTCTACAAAGACTCTTGAAGCTAGAACTTTCACTCCTTATGCTAGGGCTCATTATTTGTCTTATAGCCCATTGTTCACGTAAGTGCTATACTCTAGATGTGGATAAGAGTACTAATGTCTTTGTCATACAGACCTTGGGATTCCAACCAGGCATCATGCATACATACAAACAACTGCAAAACAGTTTTTCTCCTTTCACTCTGGGGATAACCACTACCCCAAATATGCCCCCTGTCAGCGGGAAGAAGTTAGAGCAATCATCTACCTTTCCCTATCAACATAGCTCACATCTTGGGATTAAAGAATACCGAAACCCAAGGGGGTATTGAAGTCACCTTTGCAAAGATTTTGACAGTGACAGAAATCTGACATGGTTGACTCCATCTTGTTTCTAATCTCCAAATTGTCCTTAGTCATTCCTGGATGTAGGTCAAGCTAACTTTCAGAAGAATTTAGTTTATAGTTTAATCTTAAAGCAAAGATGATAATAGCCTTTTCCAAAATGAAACCACTTATATAAACCTAATGAAAGGCCACCAGGTTAGGATGATGAGAAGGGCCTGAATTCTGCTAAGATATAGGCATAGTTAAATGATAACCAGCTATTGTTGCAGAGGTCACAAGATTTGTAACTTCCCCAATTACTCCTGTAGATAACATTACTATTGTAAAACCTAAGATTGGCCTTTTGAGATGTCTTTTCAGACTTTTGCATTTCTGGAATGCAATGGTTGGCTAACTCCACCTGGACTAGTGACGCAAAACTCAACTGGTTTTGTGGTCTTCCCACCCAGAGTTCAGCTCAGTATAGGAAGACCATTTTCCACACCCCTATGAGGGTATCCCCAACCAATCAGCAGCACTCATTTCCTAGTACCCTGATCAACAAACTATCCTTGAATAACCCTAACCTCTGAGCCACTGGGGAGACTGATTTGAGTAATAACTCTCTTTCATGTAATGTGGCTGGCCTTGTGTCAATTAAACTTTTTCTCTATCATGAAAAAGAAAACAATGAGTAAACAGACCATCAAAGAGCTGTGAGACAACTTCAAGTGGCCAAATGTCGGTGCAATTGAACTCTCTGAAGGAGAAAAGGAGGGAGTAGTGGGAGAGAAAACATTTTTTTTTTTTTGAAAAAACAATCACTATTTTCCAAATTTGACCAAAACGAAAAACCTACAGATCCCAAAACATCAGTAAACATCCAGCATAAAACACATGAAAACTACACCAATACACATCACATTCAAATTGCTTATAACCAATGGAAAATACAAAATCTTAAAAACATGTGAAATATTTAAGGAAATGCAAATTGGAACCCCAGTAAGGTACTACTATGCAGATATTAGAATAGCCAAAATTAAGGAGATTGAGTATGCCAACTGTTTGTAAGGATTTGAAATAACTGAAACTCTTATATACCACTTGTGGGATTGTACAATGGTACAATCACTTTGGAAAACATTTTGTCAGCTTTGTACAAAGTTAAATATACACCTTCCATATGGTCTAGCAATCCTACTTTTAGGTATTTACCTAAAAGAAAAGGAAGCATATGTCCACACAAAGACTTGTACATGAATGTCCTAAGTAGCTCTATTTGTAATACCCAAAAAAATAAAGCATCCCAAATGTCCGTCTATAGGAAGATGAATATACACTCTGTGATACATTTAAACATGGGAATACCACTCAACTATAAAAAGGAACGAAATATTGATGCATGCAACAACATGAATGAATCACAAAATAATTATGCTGTGTGAAAGTAGGCAGACTTAAAAGGAAGCATTTGTGATTTAATTTATGTAATAAGACAGCACAAGATAATTTATAATGACAAAAATAGTATTAAACTACCAACAAACTTCTTCATGGTACTAGAAAAAGCTATTTTAAAATCAATATAAAACCAAGAAAGAGCCCAAATAACCAAGGAAATGCTAAGCAAAAAGAACAAAGCTGGAGGTATCATGTTATCTGACTATACTGCAAGACTATAGTAACCAAAATAGCATGGTACTGGTGCAAAAAAAACCAGACAACACAGACCAGTGAAACAGAGTAAGGAGGCCAGAAATAAGGCTTCATGCCTACAGCTATCTGATCTTCAACAAAGCTGACAAAAATAATCAATGAAGAAAGGATTCCTTATTCAATAACTGCTACTAGGTTAACTGGATAGCTATATGCAGAAGACTAAAACTTCTAGAAGTTGGCTATTAGAAGATTAATCCTTCATTATACCATATACAAAAATTAACTCTAGACGAATTAAAGGCTTAAATGTAAAACCCTGGAAGACAACCTAGACAATACCATCCTGGACACAGGAATTGGGGAAGATTTCATGACAAAGACACCAAAAACTCAACAAAAGCAAAAATTGACAAATGGGATCTAATTAAACTAAAGAGCTTCTACACAGCAAAAGAAACTATGAATAAACAGACAACCAACAGAATGGGAGAAAATATTTGCATCTGACAAAAGTCTGATATCCAGCATCTATAAGGAAGTTAAACAAATTTACAAGAAAAAATCCCTAACAACCTTATTAAAAAATGAGCAAAAGACATAAACAGACACTTTTCAAAAGAAAATATACGTGCAGCCAACAAACATATGAAAGAAAGCTCAACATCATTAGAGAAATGGAAATCAAAACCACAACGATGTACCATCTCACACCAGTCAGAATGACTGTTACTAAAAAGTCAAAAAATGACAGAAGCTGGCGAGGTCGTGGAGAACAGAGAATGCTTATACACTGTTGGTGGGAGTATAAATTAGTTCAACCATTGTGGGAAGCAGTGTGGTAATTTCTCAAAAAGGTAAAAACAGAACTACCATTCAATCCAGCTATCCCATTACTGGGTGTATACCCAACAAAATATAATTAGTTCTGCCATAAAGACACATGCTTATATATGTTCATTGCAGCACTATTCACAATAGCAAAGACATGGAATCAACATAAAGGCCAATCAATGGTATACTGGATAATGGAATCAACATAATGAAAATGTGGTACATATACACTATGGAATACTAAGCAGCTATTAACTAGAACGAGATTGTGTCCCTTGCAGGGACTTGGATGGAGTTGGAGGCCATCACCCTTAGTAAACCGACACAGGAACAGAAAACCAAATACCACATGTTCTCACTTATAAGTAGGAACTAAATGATGAGAACACAAGGATACAAAGGGAGGAACAATGGGCACTAAGGCCTACTAGAGGGTAGAGAGTGCGAGGAGGGAGAGGAACAGAAAATACAACTATTGAGTACCAGGATTAGTACCTGGGTAATGAAATAATCTGTACAGCAAACTCATGACATGAATTTACCTATATAACAAACCTGCACATGCACCCCTGAACCTAAAAGTTAAGAAATAGATCACAGTGTTTACCTTAGGATTGGGGAGGGCTAGGAGAAAGATTTTACACAGGGGCCTGAGTGAACCTTTGGGGTGACAAATATGTTTCAGTGCCTTGAATGTTCTGATAGTTTCATTTGTGTATATATTTAAATTTATCAAATTTTATATGTTAAATATACAGTTTTTTATGTGTCTATTATACCTCAATGATCCTATTAAATTAAAAAAAATTTCAATGGAATGCTTTACTATGGCTGTGCCACTCCTATGTTATGCACTCTAAATGGCAAATACATTGAAAATATTTCAGTGTCTCATATACTATCGCTGCTCTCAGGACCTCTAAAGCTAGTGTTTTCTCTCCCTGAAATATACCCTGCTGCCCTCAACCCAGGTCATCCTGTTTATCTTTCAGTTCTCAGCAAGAGATCATTGCCTTCATAGACTCCTCCCGAATCCCCATTAATGGATTTGGTCTTCCTTCCTTGGATTTCCCCAGCTGTAGCAAATATTACAGTTTATTACAAATACTTGGTTTGTTTTTTTTTTTTTTTTTTTTTTAAATAAATCCCACCAGAGGATCATCTCTTCATGATCAGGTACTAAATTACCACTGTATCCTCAGCAATTAATACTATACCTGACAGAGTGGAAACCTGAAAAACATTTGCTGGACGAATGAAAAGACTTATGAAAGATGTCTTTGCAATGAGGTCAAGTGTTCCAGGGCACTGATGGTGGTGAGAATCTCTGAATCTCTGAGGTCTCTATGTGGGAGCTTTATTGGGGAGTGTTCTTAGGACCTTCACTTGTGAGAAAACAGGATTTGGCAGAAAGAAAAGTTGAACTGCACTACATTTACAGCAGTAGCTTCAGCTGAATCCACGGGACTGCTGGATGTGGGATGGACCTGGGAGTTACCCAAACAAAAGGAAGAGAACTGGAGCTTTTTATCTCCATATATACGGTACAGTGGATTGAGTAAAGCATTGAACCAGGAAGCTCATTTCTGCAAAGGGCAATTCCTACAGCAGGCTCAGGTATGAGCTCCAAGCCTCCAGGTCACCCAGAAGCTGGGAGATGGGAACCTCGAACTCAAAGGGGGACCTGGGCCGTGCACAGATGCGCCACATGCTGAATGAGGCAATGCATTTCAAAATAAGCCAGAGGCCTAGAATTGGCAAATCATGTGATGGACTAGGAATCTGGGTGGATAGAATGTCATGTTCCAAACCTTTTCCTTATATGAAGCTGCTACTCTCAGAAGTATTTGTAACATGCAGAGGAGAAAGCATTAAATTAACCTTTCCAGTAAAAGATAAACTGGAAGTGTCAAACAATGTGTGATTTAGCGTCTTCTAATAGAAATAAACATTGGCTCCATTGAGAAGAAAATGTGCAAGATAGATGTTGGACTAAGAGGAACGGCATTCAACTGCTGAAGAATTTTGTAGTTCTGTAATTAGGCACATACATTTTAAGAGGTAAAAAATCTCTAGGGCCATGAGATAGATGCGAGTATATTTGTTTCCTCTACCAGAGTTCATGTGGAGGCTCAGCATTCTTCAGTGACATCAGGATTGTATCACAGGAAAAAGGTAATTTTGTTGACTTGTTTTACCAGTTTCCACATCTTTTTGTTAAAAAATCTTATTCACAGTTTAGAGCAAAATTTTCTTCATAAATTATTTAAAAACTTTTAAAATAATTGAAACTGAATTTCTCACAGATGGTGATAAAATAACTCTTTAAAAATTTCTCTTCTAAAAGGGAATACAAGAACACCGTACCAGTGGAATGGTTTCTATTTTATTCAGCTATCATCTCCTTCTGCTATTCAATTCTCAATCTGGCCTTTGCATGGAGAACAGAGGATGCAAAATATAGTACCAGGAAAATGAAGGGTATTGATCAAATCTTCTATCTGATCAAGTCATAAATTGTAAATCAAACATTTAAGTTTTTACAAAAATGAGAGGCAGATTTTAGTAAGACTTGAACAATAGATTTATTTGTTTAACATTATTTACAGTGAGCAGTATATCGTAAGGGTTGAGAATAATTATCTGACAAACTTGTTTAAGTCCTGGCTTTGTTACTTACTAATTTTGCAACTTTGGGCAAATACCTCTCTTAGGATTTTCAACTGTAAGGGGGAAAATAATAGTACCTATTTTATCAGGTTGTTTCAGAATTAAATGTGGTGATATAAACAGAAACAAACTGTAAACTACTGAAAGCTTCTGTATTTAAAAATAAGGGACCTTGAAAAGAATCCTATTCTCTAGACATAATTACCCATGTATCATTTAAAAAATATATTAAATAATAGTTTTGGACTTAACATTATAAATATAATCGAATAAAATGTTATATTTCAATAATGTACTGAAATAATGTTTTTCCATATATTGACAGGGAGGTAGCTTAAAATATATTTTCTTATGCAATGAGGTTACCATCAGCTCAAATAATAATGTTGTACTGACATGGGCTCTCATATGAACAGAGCCCCACCATATTAAACTAGATGAAACATTTGTTAGGAGCACACTAGAATTACTACTCAGGGGTTCTTAACCAGGAGAAGGTATTAGAATCAACTACTGGGTCCATGCATAAACCTGGTTCTGCACATCAAAATCATGTTCAGTGGTTTTGTTGAGTCATAGAAATTTGTTTCCTTAAAAAGCTTCCACCAACTATTCTGATGAGAAATTCTATGTAAAAATGACCACCAGGATACCAAAGTTCCTCTACTCTTTTTTTTTTTTTTTTTTTTTTCTTGGTATATTTAGTAGAGACAGGGTTTCACCATGTTGACCAAGCTGGTCTTGAACTCCTGACCTCAGGTGATCCACCTGCCTCAGCCTCCCAAAGTGCTGAGATTACAGGCATGAGCCACCACGCCCAGCTCTACTTTACTCTTGAACTAGAGTTATGACAGTTGCCAAAACCCAGAATGCCATTTAGCTACAAGTTTTAGAAGCTGACTACTCCTACATCCATTTATGAACTCCCTTTGAATAGCATGTGGCATTTTCTTTATTAAGTACCCTTTTCACACTTAAAAAAAAATATTAGGTTAGTATACTCTGGAGTATTTTCTTAACTTAGGAGGAGGTATCTATTCTTGTCTTCCCACACTGTACCTTAGAACCTTGCTGACGTGAGGACCATTTGTATCACCTGAGAGCTTATTGGTAATGCAGAATCTGGGCCCCACCCAAGACATATAAAATCAGATGTCTTGGGTGGGGCCGAGAGTCTGCATTTTAAAAAGTTCCCAGATATAATGCCAAGTATAACAGAGAGGAGAGATTGTGGAGTACATGTTATTTACAGAAAAATTCTGTTCTGTTTACTCTTTTCACTGTGTTTATCTTCTAAGGCATGTTTGATTGAATGATTGACTGATTGATTTGGCATTAGAACTAAAAATAGCAGAAAAGAGTTGAAGGCCTGAGACCAGAGGAGGTGAAGAACGTCTTAAAACTTGTGATCTATTCGTGACTCTAAAGAGGCATATTAGTGCACAGTGGGCCATTGGCTTTGTCCTTTTGCAAACACCTCTGCGAATCCTGGTGAGGAGGTGTCAGCTAGCTGAAGACTTAGTAATTCATAGTTTCAGCCATTAGAGATAGAACCAACAGTAAAAATGAAAAGCTACCTGCATTTACATTCTTTTAAATAATTAGTAATATAGTTAATGATAAACCATTTTGCTATATTTTATGACCAAAAACCCCCCATTATTGCTGTTATCATTAGCAAAAAACACTCTTATATCAATATTTTAAGGATGGTTTATTCTCCCCCTGTATCATTGGCTGGGAAAATTAGAAAGTTTGTTACAAAATCATATTTGTTTTTAACTCTTTATTTCATCATTTTTAAACTCTCGATTCCATTGACATTTAAAGATATAAAACAGTACAATACAACCCCAGTACCACCATTCAAGTAGGTAAGTGTAAACTTTATTTTGTATAAATAACAAGATAGCTTAAACAGTACCAAGTCCTGGACAGAAAGGATGAGATTAAACCAGTGTGGGTCACGTGTCTAGCTCTGGTCAATCAATTATGGTCTGAAGGTAGAACATATACATTGTAGATAAAAATAAGGAGAGCCTATTTTTGTGGTTAGGGTAGGAAGTTCCAAAGACAAGGAGCTGAGAAGATATTCAATGGGTACCATATACCACATACCATCCATCCATCAATATATATCATCCTTAATGGATTAGGCACCAACAACATACCAAGTGAATGAAGAATAAAGATGAGCATATGTTGTAAGTTCTATAAGAAGCATGATGGAACATGTAAAAGATAGATTTATGTTTATATCCATAGTACCATTGTCTATTAAGGCATTTCTGCTTTGTGACTATTAGCAGCAGAGCAATCAAAGAAACACTTTTTCTTTCATAAGCAATCATTACAACTTTTTACCACCTCATATCCTTTTGCAGCTTCCTAGTTGCTATGTGAATCTTTCTGCTGCTCAAGAATCCTAGCTGCAAAGATTTGCAATAGTATCCTGCTATGATGGCTCAGGGCTCTGTCAGTTCCTTTTAAATGTTTGCAGCTGTTTCTTTTCCAAGTGACTACATTGGAAAAATACCACATTTGTCCCATATTGAAACATTTTAACAAACTAAACTGTCTTTTTTAAAAGTCTTTTGCCAAATTGCTGACATTCTTACATAAAAAAATATATTTTTTTCCTAAATACTTCAGAAATTAAGGCACACTTGTTTTTTAGATGTTCATACCTCTGATATCCTGGACAATTCCTATAAAATAGATGCTGCCCTATGTGCAATAAAATGGCTTTTTTGAGGTTTGCACGTATTCTAAGTTTTGCTGCCTCCATTTCAGTGTTGGAAAAGAGATTTGCACAGATCCACATCTCTCACCCTTGATTTCTGACTAATAATAAGAGTTAGCTAAATAACTGGCTGGATTTAGGGGCTGAGACCTGCAGCTATGGAGTCAGTAAAATTGATTGACAACAGCAGGAATTGGAGATGCAACTGCTTTGCTCATGTCAGGGCCTTATATAACAAGTGTCTCTAGGCCTTGCAGAGAATTTAGTCAACAGCTCCTGGGAAGGCTCTGCTAACTCAGCTACAAAAATGCCACAGTATTCCCTTTATCTGAAGCCAGAGTTTCTAAGGCTCAAGGATGGTCCACCAGGACACTCAAATCTAGTCCCTTCTCAGGATTCCTCCTCCTATTTAGGATACGGTGTCATTGTTCATCCATTCATTTACTCACTTACCATACTGCGGAGCACATACAGAAAGAGGTATCAATAATCATAACAAAGAGGAAAGGAGAAAGAAAGAGTAATCTTTAATGTATATTTTCTCCATAGATCCCACTTGCCCCATGAACTTAGAAGCCAGTGCTCTTAAATTGTTCCAGTGTTATACATGCTTAGTTATAAGGATGGATCAAGTAATCTGACTGATAAATTGCCAAGGTGATCAGAGCAAGACATCCTAAGGAAGCTATAGAAATCTCTATCATCTGAATGGCCAGTTTGGGGTTAGATGTGGCAAATTCAAGATTGTCATCATTAGCATTAATTGACCTTTGTTAAAGATTCCTGCACCAGGAGCTTCTGAATCTGAAGGACCAGAAATAGTTATCAAGGGTGTATATTTACTGCAAAGCTCCCAAGGTGATTCTTATGCAGCCAGTCCTACAATTGTCCTTGGATTAAAGTTTGGGAATGATATTATCTAATATTAATATAATCAACTCAAGGTGGGAGAGAGGAAATCAATCAAACTAATTATTCAAAGTTAGTACACAAAGAGATACACTGGTTGGATGATTTTTTTTTTAATATTAGCTTTGTTGACACTATTTATACAAAAAGGGCCTTTTTTTTTCTTCCTTAAGTAAAAACAATCAAAAAGGCAAATTTGATCAGTTGAATTATCAATATTAACAGTATTTGAAGAAACATTAAGAATTGTGTCAGCCAAAAAGTTATTCTTGTTGTACCTTCTTTCTAACCATTTCCTCTAAATAGAAATAATATTTATTTTATGTCTGCATTGTGGAACATATCAATTACCTTCTTAGGTAAGCGGCAGAATGTAAGACTAGTGGCCCAAAATATAAATTATTACTACACGTTGCGTTCTTGCAGGATGTTGAAAGAGCAGTATCACAGATCTTTATACCCTGGAAAGTGGCATGGATTGTTAGTGGGTGAGCAAGTGATCAGGCAGTTGAATGTCTAGAAGACAGGAACATTCTTTCTTCTATATTGCAAACTTACCTAAAGACAATGGAAGTTAAGTCAAGAAGGCAAATGATGAAAAGACTGGACCCCATCCTCTCTGATACCCCAAGGACCTCTAGTGCGTTTGAGTCCTCCCCACCAGTAAGAGATCACTGCACTAGGACTGGGATAGCCATGTGTGGTGGTTAATTTCATGTGTCAGCTTACCTAGGCAACAATGCCTGGTTATGTGGTCAAACACTTTTCTGTGAGAGTTTTAGGGGATGAGATTAACATTTGGATTTATAGATTTTAATTAAAACAGACATTCTTCCTTAATGTGAGCTGGCCTCATCTCATCAATTCAAGGCTGAACAAAGCAAGAAAAAAAAGAGAATTCTGCAGCAGGGGCCTTCAGACTTGAACTGCAACTTTGGCTCTTCCTGGGTCTTCAGCTTGCCTGCCAACCCTGCAGATTTTGGACTTGCCAGTCTCCATAATCCTATTAGCTAAGTCCTTAAAATAAATCTCTGTCTGTTTGTATATACAGGAGACTAATACAGGGGGTCATAGACACTCCTGCAAGTGTTCTTCTGTAGTAGTGCATGTGTTTAGAGATTGTCAAGGTGTCAGAGGAGAAATGTGGTTTTAGGAGGGATTCTCAGAAAGATTTTTCACTGTACTTTTATCTGGAAAGGGGTCTAAAATATTACATGAGGAGAACTAAATTATAAGAATTTTATTAAATTTTTAAGTTCAAATATTTTATTAAATTTTTTAAATTTAAAAATTTTTTAAATTTAAAAATAATAAAATTTAAAAATTTTATTAAATTTTTAAGTTTAAATAAAATTTTAAATATCCTTCCCCAAAGGCCCCAAAGGCCATTAAAATTTATTAAATTTTAAATTAAATTAAGAATTTTCATAGGCTCATTATGAGCACTACTACCATGACATCCACCACTACTGCTGTGTTAACGGGTATCACTTACTAATAACAACTGTGTACCAAGCAGGGGTCCAAGAGCTGGAAACTCTTCTCAAACCCTCTCACCCTATAAAAATGAGGAAATTAAGTCTTATGAAGGCTAAATTCACCAGTAGTCCTTCAGGGATCCTTGAGAGAGGCTGCATTTTAACCTAGATCTGTTCTTTTCCTCCAAATGTTAAACTCTTTGCTTGCCAGGTATTACTATTTTCCAAATAGTAAATGCTATCATTTACTGAGTACCCACCAAGTACCACCAAGGACCAAGCACTTCACGTATTTTTTAATCCTCATAACGACTCTATGAAATAGGTATTATTTTATCCCTCTTTTTCCAAAGAAAGAAATTGAAACTCATAGAGATTAAATAACTCACTCAAGGTCATACAGTTTGTGATTTGCAGAAATGGAAACATCTGACTCCAAAACCCATTCATTTTGTCTTTTCCAACACAGTGTAGGTATGCTAGACGCAGTAGTGGGTGTCTGGCCTGCTTCCTTTGGAAAGCACACTTCTTTAAAATGGTTTCATAAATAACAAAGTTAATAAAAAGTAAAAACACTGGCTTTTCTATCATTTCCTTCTGCATCCCTTTTGTTGCCATATCAAAAAAGACTCTTTTATTTGTCCCGATTAACTCTTCTATTTATGTTGAGAGATGAAGGCAAACTACAAAGAAGAAAAATAAGAGACTTTCTTTATGTTTAGCTACAGAAAGGCCAAATTTTTCTTAAAGACTTTTAAGCCACCCCTCCTCTTTCATGAGCAGAAAATATTAATTTAAATGCCTGCAGAGGAAAAATTAATAGTTATGCCTATAGGGAGCATGTAGGGGTCTCTATTAGAGGATGTGTATTTTCCCTTTAATTTAATGGAAACTCAAAGCAAGGAAAACATTTGGCAGATAAACTCCATGGCATTGCATTACAAATGAATGAAGAACCAAACCATAAATTGGAAAGAAACCAAACATAAAATTGTGAAAAGAGTAGAGTCATTATTCTCAAGAAAGTGTAAATTTGCTTTTTGCTGTGTAAATGTATTTCTATATTCTGTCTTCTTTAATAAAGCAACATAACATCTCTCAATGCAAGTGGATTGTTTTGCTTAGGGTGCTTGGGGAGAACTATATGTCTTTTTCTACATTCATTGCACTAAAGAAAAAATCTGTAGAAAGTTTTTGAAACTTGTTTAAAAAGTTAAGTGTTGGATGATTCCAACAGTTTAGAGATATCTGCCATCGGGAAAGCAAGAAGACCATCTGCAGCTCAGTAAATGTGTGGTGAGAGAATTCCGGAGTGACATGAGGTGAGATTTACAGGCTGTTCAGTACATATCACAAGTCACAGCTGTAATAGTATTTTTTGTTATAGTAATTCCTTTTTTGATATTCATAGGATTATGTCAAGAAAGAAAATGTCCTTACTTCCCATAGCTTCTGATTAACCTATCTTATCAGCACATCTTGCTTTCCTGAGAGATAAAAAAAGGGTCATGTAAATTTTAAAAAATTGTTTTCCATCCCTACTGAAGAAGAAGGAACACAAATTCTTGGCTCTGCTAGGTTTGTTGCCTTGATTACCAATCTACACTTCACATTCATGTTAAACAATGACAAACTTGTTAACGGGATCACCTGGCAGCTTCCATTTTGCTCGTGAAGTTCCTAAGGGCCTAGAAATAAAACTGCAGCTCCAAATTCAGTTGGGGCTTGCTTAGCTTAAATTTGTTAAATAATCGTATTTCTATATTTGCATTTTTTCTCTTTCTTCCCTCACTGTACTGTATATGTGTGTGTGTGTGTGTGTGTGTGTGTGTGTGTGTGTGTCTACTGGGCATGGAGAAAGAAACTATCAATTTTTAAAAGCCCTGAAAATATATTCTTGCATCCTCCAGTGAATAGTCAAGATGTAAATGTTCATATATCATTTGGTAAAAATGTCAGTTTCCAAGTGGGTACAGAATATAGAGCATTGTATTAAAGTATGTATAGTGGAATTTCCCATTTAAAAATATGAAGTACATTGTTATTATTCCAGTTCTGAAATTAACATGTAGTATGCCCTTGGATCTCTCTCTCTGTGTCACATGCACGTGCGCACGCGCACACACACACACACACACACACACACATTTTCCGATACCTCTCTATAAAATAAAGAATTTGGCTACTGTTTACAGCTTGAATAGAATCACTTTTTGTTCAGCAGTAACCACTCCTCCACCTACTTCTTTGGGAGGGGTACGTTTCTTCTCCTCTTTGGGACTTGCTTCAGCCAATAGAATATGGGAGAAGTAACGTGTGAGTTTCAAGGGCTAGAATTTTGACCCTAAGCTGTAAGAAACATTGCATGCTTTTATTTACTGATCGAGGACCTTCCAAACACTGTCATTAGACCATCCTGAGATAGCTGGGGTACTAGAAGGAGACTCATGAGGCCGACTTGGGTCGATTCATAGCCTGATGCAGAACATTAGCAGTCCCACAGCTAGTAAATGGAAATGGAGGCATGCTGAGTGACTTAGTAACATGAGAGCAAATATTTGTCATTTTATAACACTAAGTTTTGGGGTGTTTTGTTATAAGCATTAGAGTGGTAAAGGGGAAGCAATACGCCAGCATACCTTGTAGCATTAATATTCTGTGATTCTAATTCTATGATTTACTCTAGATTATGTCTATCAGCTATTTATTTATTTTAAAATGGCATAAGGTATGCCTATGAGTGATATATGATTTCTTGATAACTTTTAGAATTTTTGTTTTCCATGTATTTTCTGTGTATGCTTTTGTGATATAGGTTTAATTACATGATTTAAATATTGATGAGCCATCTTCTGTGACAAATGCATATTAGGAAGTAAGTTGAGAAGTTATTTTCCAAAGAATGTCCTCACCTCAAACTCTTTACATCATATTCTTACAAAATTACTTGACTATTTAAAAACACTGATGAAAAGCCCATTTAAATATCTCCTTTTATTCATCTGACCTAGTGTAGGCCTGAAGGACTTTGAAATTGTGACAAATATACAAGTAGCTGGTGAAAAATCTTAGTGGTGATTAGAATGGGCATATCAATATTTTCTCTTTTGCTAGTTTATTGTCTGAATATAGATGGCTAAAGCAGAAGATGATTTTGATATGAGTGGTTCTCTAGATGATCACCTTGTGGGGTTTGACCCTTTGAGGATTATGCAGGTGGAAGGGGACCTGTGGGGTATTAAGTGGTAATCCCCAAACAATGCTGGGAAATGCTAAAATTCTTGGCTTCCAGTGTTAACTCCTCCCATTCATCACAGGTTACTTCTTGCAGTGCACCACAAAGTGGATCCTAGAACCATGTATTTGCACCTGCCTCAAGGAATTAACTTAGCTGCTCTCCTTATTAGCATACTTTGTACACTTCATTACCTCAGAGACCTTGCTGAAAATGTGACCCTGGGTGTAGCTGTTGTTGCCTTCATTGCGAATTGAAAGCTAACCAAGCTTAGAGCTAGATTAAGTGGCATGGAAATTTAAGAAGACAGCTGGTGCCCTGCTCACAAATGGAAATACCACACTCAGATCTGATATTTCATTCTTACGCAGTGGATATATATTAGGGCCCAGGAGAAGCAGCACAATAGGATTCCTTCAGGCATCAGTAATCTCTTTCTTTCACTGTTTAGTCATTGGAAACTTAGCTTTAAATTACCATTGGTCATTATAATTGGTATGACAAGAAGGAAAATTATCTATCTGTCTGTCTGTCTATCTATCTAGCTAGCGAGCTAGCTAGCTATCAAGACAGAGAAGGAGTAGCTTGCTTATTTTCTGAGACTAGGAACTAAGGCCCTAATTTAAAAATCAGACTAGTTACTGTAAGTTGAAAATCAGATTTTCTCTTATTAGCTGATAGTAGCAAAATGCATTACAGTCACTCATTGATTGTTTCTTTGCAACCTGACTATTCTGCACAGGAAAATAAATTCTTTAAGATTCACCCTCCGTGAGCTAAAACCACAAATGACTTTTAACATAACAGAAATTAGCACACATTGAAGTGTGCTTTCATACTGGCTATTTTAAATATTCATGAAGAAGTCTGCTCTTTTGCTTTTGACTGCTCTCCACATTTTCTGACATGGATATTTTCTGTCTGAATGCATAGTTTACTTCTCAAGAAAGAGAATGGACTGTGGAAAGGAAATAATATTAATTGATAACTTACACCATCAGGATTCTGTATGAGAGCAACATAGGATTTTCTCATGTAATTTTTAAAAGATTAACATTGCTATCCATCAGGATAATAATTATAGGTTGCATTATTATGCAAGTGTTCATTAAACGTTTATGCAAGTGTTTAAGGAACTTTGATACTTCTTATTTCACCAGATTATGTCTCTATGAAATACACTAGAATATTATTTCTTTATAATTTCAAGAAAGAAGAAACAGAGTTTTAGGTACCCTATCTGAAACTATGTAATATTTAGTGATTGAGAAAGCTTTGACATGATGTCTAGATTTTCCAAGTCATGCTAAATGTATGCTATACAAATAATTTACCTGTTTTCCCATTTAGAAAAATGCATTCATAATTGTTATGTCTTCCTGATACATTGTTTCCTTGATCATTATGAAATAACCCTCTTTATCTCTAATAATATCTTTTGTCTTGGGAACCATTTTATCACATGTTAAAACAGTCACCTCAGCCTTCTTATTTTTCCGTTGCATATGTATCTTTTCCCATTCATATTCTTTAACTACTTATATCTTTATATTTAAAATGTATCTTTCTAGCTAGCATATCAGCTCTTATATTTTATCCATCTATCAATCTCTGCCTTTTAGCTATTCAGATAAGTGCTGTCCAATTTTGTCAAACTTTTAAACTTTCTACTTTTCATGGACACCATTTTAAAAAAACCAAAAGGTAAGGCTCAGACTAGCAGAATGTACTTGCAATACACATTTCAGAAAGAAGCGGTTCTGAGAATATGTAGAAAAAAAAAAAAAGAAGCCTTACAACACAATAATAAGACAAAAGAATTCAATCAGATAAAAGGGAAACAATTTTAATATACACTTACCAAAGAAGATATATGTATGGCAATAAAGTATATAAAAAGGTGCTTAACATCATTAGTTATTGGGGAAATGCAAATTAAAACCTTAATGTGCTATCACTACACACTAGATACCCACTAGTATGTCCAAAATTAGAAAGGTTGACTATACCCAGTGTTGGTAAGGGTGTAGAATGACTGGAACTCTCATGTTGCTGATGGGAATGTAAAATGTCATAATCCCTTTGGAAAACAGTTTTGTAATTATTTATATAGTTAAATATAAGTCTTACCAAATGTCCCAGCCATTTCATTCTTAGGTATTGTGCAAGAGAAATGTGATCTTATATTTACACAAACACTTAAACACAAATGTTCATGGAGCTATTATTTATAATAACTGGAAACAGGAAAATAACCAAATGTCCATAGACACATAATTGAAAAAACAAAGTGTGACCTATCCATAAAATAGAATACTATACATGATAAAAGGAAATGCACTAGTAATATACATAACAATGTGAGTGAATCTCAAAAGCATTGGGCAGAGCACAAACCTGATTCAAAAGAATGCTTCTACTAAGATGCCATTCATGCCATTCATATGATATTCCAGAAAACCAAAGCTAACCAATGTGACACAAGACATATCAGTGGTTCCTTTTCTAGAGGAGGGTGTGAGAGCTGAGGGGAGAAGGAAGAGATTGATAGTAGGTGGGCAGGATAGAACTTTTGGGTGATGAAACTAGTCTATATATTAATTGTGGTGTCATGTATATTATTCTAGGTGCATTTAACTGTACATTTGAACTGGGTATATTTTATATAAATTATATCACATTAAAGTTAATTTTTTAAAAAAGCAATAAGTGAGGCTGCAACAGGAGAAACCTGGGGACAAATCTGACTCCATCCATCCAATCTAATATTCTCTTCATGGCAACAACAGTGATATTTGAAACTATAAAAATTGGTTTATGTCTAAAATCCATCAATGACTCCTCATTATCCTGAGGATAAAGTCCAAAATTTCAACATATAAAACAAGGGCTTTGACTCTTTAGTGCTTGAATGTCATTTTTGGAAAATCCATTGATCCTACCCTAATTCTCCAATCTACTTTCAGTTGTCTAAACACTCTAAGCTCTGTTCTGCATCCAAGCCATTGTACATCCTATTCAATCCACCCAGAGCTCCTTTCTCGATCTCAAGCCAAGATGAATATTATATTCCGGCCTATTTAAGCACTGGGCTATGAGACACTTGAGTAGGTTTTCAAAAATGTTGAATAAGTGAAAAGATAGATATAGGAGTTTGGAAGTGGCTGAAAAAGAACAGGCTGTTTGTTTTTTCTGAAAAAAAAAAAAATTACTAGAAACCTTACAATCCCTGGTATGAATTTTAGCATTTCAACCTTTGGATTCAACCAAAAAGGTAGTATTTTGAAAAGTAAAACCATTAATACTATAATCTCTCTTTTCATCCAAGCTTTAGGAGTATTTTACAAGTATAATCCTGTTTAGTGGGGACATAGTTGCGAGCCCCGCCTTTTATAAATACTTTAGATAGCAGGCACTCCCCTAGAAATAGACTTGGAATGTGCTTCTCCTGGGGGTGGAGAGAAGAAAAGCAAGGAGGCTTATAGGAAAAGCTGGGTAATTTTAAGGCACTTTACGGTTTAAGGAAAACTTTCACAGAGCTATCTTTGTAACTACCAGCAGTACTGTGAAATAAACAGCCAAGTATTAACTCATTATTGTGTAAGAGAATTTGAAGACCCAGGGGGATGAAGTGATTATCCTATATACATACTTGAAGACTAGAATTGGAACAGTGGTCTTCTTCTGACTTTTCATACTCTCATTTTACTAAACATCACATAGAAGGAATTATATTAGTAATTTTTGGAGAACATGTGTGCTATCTATGAAACTTTGAATCATTTAGCATATGGCTTCTTGGAAAGAGATTGCCCAATTCCATTCTAGAGAAGTCAAAAAGATATGAAGATTGGAGTGATATATGCTTCACTCCTTATTGGTTGGCTTGCTATGGACAAGTCCCTAACACTCCCTAAAATATCAGCTTCTTCCTAAGTAAAATAAGAAAAATAATAGCAGGGATGCCATGGAGTCATTGTGAGAATTCTTGTAATTAATGTACGTAAATCAACTGTTAAAGTGCACATTGCATAGTAATCACTCAATTACAATTAGTTGTTTTAATTATGATTGCCTGGGGAGGAAGTCAGCAACAGAGACCTCTATAGAACACTGAGCATGAGAAGAAGCTGCAGAAAATAAGGATTATCTTCTTCATGTGAGGTTATTAAGGACTCAGATATTAATGCCTTGGTCACTAGGTGTGATCCATAGATCTACAGGTGATGAAATCTCAATCAGATAGGAGAGCTGCAATGGAAGAAAATTCCTGGCAGGACAATGCACTGTAAATGTAGAAATGGAGCTCAGAGGGTTTTGCTGAAGGAAATAATTCTGACCCAAAACAGAGCTTTCGTGGATCGCTTTTGGAATTTTTTAATGTGTTCTCGTTATCCAGATGCTACCAAAGACTGTTGACATTTCATTGTTATTTTCTTTGTTATACAATATATGGTCATTGTAGGAAACATAGATACAGTCTTTTAATACCCTTATCTGTATATTAAATTAATATTTTGGGATATATTATTTCTCTTTCTTATTCATTGCTAGAATCCAAATGTCCTCCAAAAGGAACGTGTAGAAACAATCACTAACATGATAGTATTAAGAGGTGGGGCCTTTAGCAGATGATTAAGTCATGAGGGTGATGCCCTTATGAGTGGGATTAGCGACCTTCTAAAAGGTTGGAGTAAACTAGGTAGGCTCCCATTTTGTGTGCTCACCCTTCATGCCATATGAGGAAACAGCAAGAAGGCCCTCACTAGGAACCAAATGCTGGTGTCTTGATCTTAGGCTTTTCATCTCCAAAACCGTAAGAAATACATTCTGCCATCTATAAATTACTCAGTCTCAGGTATTTTGTTGCAACATCACAAACAAACTAAGACACTCAATATCTTAACAACAGATTCACCAATGACTCCTTATCATCACTAAATGCGAGGACTATTTTTTGTTTCTTCTCTCACTCTGAAATATTTATGTACATGTTAATCCTCCCCTCATTCTTGATTATTGTTGGAGACCATTGTGGCCAAATGCCCTGACCTTTGTAAGAAGATTCTGTTTGTCCTGCCTCTAGGTTCTCCTCACTCCAATCAGCCTGAACACCTAGCCAGAGTCACCCTGGAAAATATAATTATAATCACTTAATACCCTGCTTAAAACCCACAATGGCCAAGAAAAACCCTTGCTCTTTAGCATGGCACACCAGGCCCTTACCCTCTGGTCTCAGCTGATTTTGTTACCCTGTTTTCCACCTGTCTCTTTCACATATGATATTATGTCCCAGAAAGATCAGACTCCTGGCTATTTTCTACATGCTGTACATATGCTCCTACTCTAAGCACTTTTCTCATAATTTGCTCCACATTCATATGTTAAAATATCATCTACCTTTCATGGTTCAAATGAGACAATATCTCCTCTATGAGGACCATAAGGCTCTCATTTAGCTATATGATAATTTCATAATTTTTTAATTTAAGTATTTGCATATATAAAATACATTTTATACCTCTTCATTGCACCCCACCTAGTTCTGCTCCTCACTTCTTATTATTCACATTATATCTCAAAAATATTTCCATATAAGAGCATAGAAAGCTTTTCAATTATTACCTTTTGGGTTTTTCATTTTGGAAAATTTAACTTAGTATATAGGAAAATTAACCCCCATATAACCTCCACTCAGTTTGCACTATTATTGATAATTTGCCATTTAAAAATCTATTCTACTTTAATGGTATATCATTTTATTAATAAATATTTCCATATATATTCTTTACTATTTTTAATGTATTACAGATACTCTGATATAAAGTCATGAGCCATAATTCATTTTACCAGTCCTCGATTGATAGGTATGTATGTTGTTTTCACAATACAAGTTTTAAAAAATAAAACGGAATCACTTAGAAAGTATAATCTTCCTTTTGTTTTTGCATGATATATTCTTGCCAGCTATCTACAGAACTTTTCCCTTTCTGTGTTGCATGGCAAGTAATTAACATATATTTGGACACACTGAGGAAAGTGAAGTTTGTTTACATGTGAACCCTCTAAAATGCACAGTAAGGCTGGGTGTAGTGGCTCATGCCTGTAATCCCTGCACTTTGTGAGGCTGAGGTGGGCAGATCACTTGAGCCCAGGATTTTGAGTCCAGAAAAAAGTTTCTAAAAGATAAAAGTCATTGGAGAACAGTTACCTGCTTTATTTCACTGATGATATTAGTGAGAATTATACAAAAGATGCGTTGATGAGAATGAGTCTTCACAGGGATATCCTCAAAGCACTGTTTCATCATAGTCTTATAGATGTTCTATAAAGAGGTGCCAGCTATGCAACAAGGAATGGGTCTCTCTATTAAAGTAATCATTCTTCACTAGCATAACCTGAGATAAATTAAAAGGGCATTAGACTAAAACTTCATTTGGAAGAGTTTTCATGGCCAACATGTTTTCAAGTCTGTAGGCTTTGTACAATAAATATATTATTTTATTAATTCCCAAGTGGGATTTTGAGCTATGAACAGATGAGATCACTAAAATATAGCCTGAACCTTGGAGCTTAGAAATATTTAATATAAGGATTATACCAGCAGTAATCAATAACCGTGTTTAATACTGAAAACACACAACCTGAAGTCTTAGAGTTTTCTCAGATTCTCCAGGTGGTAAGCTAAGAATACAGGACGGTAAAATAAATATTGTTCTAATATCCTAATATCTGACAATTCCTCTATCATTCCTCTTTCTTCGTTACAGCAAGAGATTGATGAAATAACACATGTCCTCACTCTTACTTCTCTCCCCATCCCTGTGGGCTTTCTATATTGATGAAATTGCTGTGGAATAAGCAGGAGCTTTGGGTATCAAGTATGCATCTGGGATAGAAGAGGGAGAATTGTCCCGATAAATACCACAGTAAATAAAAGATGCTCTTATTGGGAAACATTTTTAGAAACTCAGTAAAAGAAATCATTATGAACCTAGGGTAGTTTTGATAGAAAGTGACTTTTCTTGCAGTCTTTTAGTCTCCTTGGTATAAATTACCCTATGACTACATGTGCATTTATTTGATCAAAATGAACTTCTCAATAAAGAGCCCCCTTGGCTATATTGGCTGACATTTTCTGAATCCTTAAGAACTGACATTTTATTCCATCAAGGATAGAATAAATGCTTAAATTATTTTAAGGTCACAGAACAGAATTTAGGCATTTGGATGAAATTATGCTGTTAAAATCTTACGTGTCATGAAAAAATTTTAAAAGCAAAAGCAATGTTATAATGTAATACAATGTTAATAATGCTGTGTTTTAATTTATCTTTACTTCTAGAAGCTTTGTATTTTAATCAAGATGATGTGTATGAATGTTAGAAAAACAATAACAACAACCCTCTGACATAATCACAATTGTTTATATCTCCCAATAGCCCATCTGGCCAGAAAATAAAATAATGGCAGAATCTTTGAGGCAGTGTGCAGGGCTGCTCCACGCTAAGCTTAGCACTAGTTGAATCTATTATGGGTCATAAGCCAAATAAATACAAAAGCTGACTGAAGCCTCTTTTGTCTAAAACTGGTTAGGATTAATTTTGTTAATATGCCAGTTTTTGAATGAATATTTCGTAAAAGTTCAAAAGGTTCATGTATGTATTTATAATCAAGGAAATATAAGGTAAAGTGTAATGTTTTATTCATCAGTGAGGTGGAAAAGAAACCCAAAAGAATAAAGATATCTGATTTTGCCTACTGTAGAGAAAAGAGCATTTTCACACACCTTTGGTAAATAGACCTTACACCTTTGGTGGTAAATGTGTATGTCTCATTTAAAATTTTAAAAATGTATATACATTTAAAATGTGTTCCATATACGTAAGCAATGCAATCACTGTAACTTTGCTTTATTAAAATACATATTAAAACAATAGTCATGATAATAACTAATACTGACTGAGTGTTCAGGTGTGTGCCAGCATTGATTTACATGCTTTATACACCTCATCTCCTTCAGGAAACTGAGGTTCAGAGTAATTACCCTAACGTGCCCAAGGATACACAGTAGAGGAACCAGGATTCCAACACTGAACCCAGTGTTCTTAACCATTACATCTCGTTGCTTCTCTCTGTAGAGCCACCTATATTGCACATGGGCACAGAGGGTTGCTCATTATAGCCACTGTTTGTAATAACAGAAAGCTGGAACCAAAGAATCTACCAACAGAAATGTTACATTACATTATAGAATAGTATAAAATTATAGTATGATAAATGTACTTCTAACACTTGAACTATGCTGTTTCAAGCTTTCATCTATGGCAAACCTATATATGTATTCAAAATATATGACAAAAATTTCTGTGTGTGCTTTAGGTGCCAAGGATTGTGCTAATCTTACTTGTCAGCACTTGACATGTTATTATTATTGGTCTTCACAAGGCTCAGTTTTTCTTTTGTTCACTTGTTTTCTCCTCTCCATCCCTGCCTCTGTTTCCTCTTTCCTTTCAATGTGTTTGTTGAATAGATAACAGTTGTTTTTTTCTTGTAGGACACGAGCAGTGGTTTGTATACACATTTAAAAGTACACAAAAATACTATGTTACATACCTTGTGATTTCTCCTTTGTTCATCTAGCAATATCTTTTAAGAGCTATTAAGTTTGCTGCATATACAACTAGTCTATCATTTCTACTGATGTATTGTACTCCAAAGTGGACCATGACACATCTTACCATCTACTGCCATTGTGGTGGATGCCTGGACTGGTGGCAATTTCCTGCCAACAAGAATAACATTGTGATAAGCTCTCTTACATGTGTCTTCTTGCGAGTGCCCTGGGTCTTGCGTGTGTGTGGAGGCGGGGGGAGAATCTATACACAGGAGCAAAATTGTTAAACCTCATAGACTAGGCATAAACTTGTTGAACTAAGGGCAGATATTTCTGCAGAAGAACTGCACCTCTATTCACCTTCAACACATGGGTATTCCTATGGCCCTATATCCCTGCCCACACCTGGCATTGTCTAATGTCTTCCTTATTGTCAGGCTAATAGAAGTGACATGATGCCTCATTTTTGTCTTAGTTTCATTCTGAAAAACAAATTAAACATATCTAAACTTAAAAGTTAAAATAGGACATCTGGTGATATAAGAAACAAAAGGGGAAACCATTGGCAGAGTTGGCACTCTGTTGGTCCATCATAAATTGGACACATATATAGGCTCACCTGCATAAGAATACAAACGTTGAGTTTCATTAGCTGGAATGAAAACTCCTATATCTGATTTGAGACTCTGTGTTCTATTTTGAGTTATTCTAGAAGTAGATATAAAACAATAATTCAAGTACAGAGTGTAAGTAATATCAATAGGAGAAAGAAAAACTGACACAGGAATGGAAGGCAGGCAATTTAGAATGCATTATTTAGCCAGTATTTACAATGGACAACTGGCAATAAAAATAGGTAAATGGATACCTTAGAACTATCTCACCCAAAGTGCCAGGTAGCTACAAAATGTACTCACAAATTCCAAAGAGTTGCTGATTGAGGGCGCTCTCAGGAGGACTAATTCTTCCTCACTTTAGGGCCTGCTGTGTGATAGGCACAGAGATGCAGACAAAGACACTGAAGTCTAGTAGAACCCAAGATTGGAGATGGGTGAAGCACTGGGAGAATCTGTGAGAGCCCACCCCTTGTACCAGTCTGCTTTACTTGACCAACATTAAATTTACTCCAGCCTATCACTGCATTTTCAAGGTGCTGTCCAGTTAGGATTTTTCAAAATAAACTTACAACAGATTTAGTGTGAAAAGTGACAGTTCAGAGGCCAATAGTGATGTGCATCATCTCCCTTTTCTCCCATCCTTTTGTAATAGATTTCACTAACTCTTGGACGGCATTGGTGCTGGTGAGAACTGTCAGCCAGTGGTGTCACCCAGACCTTGACGCCTGAGAGTTTTTGTTCTTGTCAGGCCAGTTATTGCAATTGCCCTTTTATGACTATTACTGGAAATGGAAGCAGCAAAGTCTTCTGCGTTCCAGACATGCCTTTTTATCAGCATAATGAGCATCAATCCTACCTCCTCATGATAATCTCCATTGATTAGTTCTGCCAATATATTAGTAGCTTCTTCCTTTTTCTGTTTGCCTGGTGTGATGAATTGCTCAACGTGACAGGCAGGAGCTTTAAACCCTGGGTTATTGAAATAGTTACTGTATCTTTTGGTAGAAACATCCTTCCTCTGGGAAAAAAGAATCCCTAACAGAGCCTGAACTTGTGGAGAGGGAACAGGAAACAAAAGTTCACCAAGGGAGCAGGTTCCTTTCTATGGCCACATTTGGTTCCTAGATTTATGCATTTGTGTAGAAAGTATCATATAATTGACATTGGTTAAAAGCATAAACCTCTGAGACATAATTTCTCTCTCTCCAATCCCCCTTTCTACCAAAGAGAAAATAGAATACGGCCAATTTGTGTGCAAAATAAGTTTTAGGCTTATTCTACTTGGCCCTATTAGTTGCATAAAGTGTAGCAAGAATTGACTGGCCATACAGGCTCGCTTTAAATTGGCTTTGCCAGAACATTACCTGAAACTACATTATTCTAGTCAAAGTATTGGTAAAACAACGAGCATCTCCAATTGTTTCCTGTTTCAAAAGAAAATAGATTCCCACTGAACAAATGACAATTACTATATTACCATAAAATAAGAATATTGATGAATAGTTTTTGAATTTGGAGAACTTGAGTAGAGGAAAAGGTAAATTCTGCTAAAAAATAAAAACAAAAACAAACAACAAAAATCCATACAGTCCTGGGAACTGCCATCCACAAACCAGTCAGCCGGTTGTCAGTCAGGTGAGAGCTGTTTATTGGGCATTATCGAGTCCAGCAGCTCCTCATGCAGTTCCAGAGTCAGTCCTAGGAAAACAGAGGCTCCATGCTTATGAACATCTCCTTCTTACAACCCCAAGTAGTGTGATCCTATATAACCATTTTCATTTTATTATGGAACTCTGGGCATTTCTTCTGAGCACTGCTATCTCTATTAGAGCATTTCTCTGACATCTCCACAGACAGCCTGGGTATTTCAGATATCAAGATCAATTCAAGTACCTCAGTCATAGGGGCAGGTTCAGTTAATGTCCCACAACCAGGCAGTAAATACCCCTCAAGCAGAATTTCTCTAGTCCAAAGTCCCAAGAGTTGCTGGGAGGTGCTCATAGGCTTAATCCCCAGTAAATGCTCCACAGAGTGCGATCAGATAATCTTTTCTCACCAGCACCTCCACTTCTGTGCTACACTCAGGCAGCCTTACTGTTGGGGCCCAGGCAGTCTTACTGTTTCTCATATGGCATATTCAATTAATATTGCCTGAAGGGTAGATTTGCATGCCTTCTGTTTTACAGTTCTAGGTAGGGGAAATATCACACTTATTACTAGTTTCCATCCCTGACCTTCGCTTTTGAGTGCAGATTGAATCATGAATTATTTCTTGGCTACAATATGCCTCTAAAAAAGAATCAGGTTATACTTTTCTTCATGATATTTTGAGTTGGCACCCTGATGGTATAGGTTTCTTTTTCCATTCTGACACACAGATTCTCTTTTGAATGTCAAATTATTAATGCTATTTATTTCTTGTTGTTTTGCTTCTTCAGAGAAAATTACAATCATGGTAATATAATTAGGCTCTGTGTCCTCACTCAAATCTCATCTTGAACTGTAATCCACATCCCCCATAATCCCCACGTGTCAAAAGAGAGACCAGGTGGAGGGAATTAAATCATGGCGGCGGTTTCCCCTTGCTGTTCTTGTGATAGTGAGTGATTTCTCATGAGATCTAATAGTTATACAAGGGAGTCTTCCCCCTTTGCGCAGCATTTCTCCTTCCTTCCACCTTGTAAAGAAGGTACCTTGCTTCCCCTTAAACTTTCTCCATGATTGTAAGTTTCCTGAGGCCTCCCAGCCATGCTCAACTGTGAGTCAATTAAACCTCTTTCCTTTATAAATTACCCAGTCTTGGGCAGTTCTTTACAGCAGTATGAAAACAGATTAATACACATGGTATTCCGAAGACTAGAGATAATTTGGCAAGGTCTATAAATCTCTCTCATTTGGAATCCCATGGTGTCTGGTCTGTTTTCTTTCCACCACCCTGTTACTAAAACTATAGAGGCACCCTCTCTGTAGGCCCAGGGACAATTGCAGAAGAGGTTGGTGCCTGAGATTGTAAAGAATAGTTTTGAGGGATACAATTAGTTCAGATCCTCCAAGTCAAGAATAGGCACACAGGTGCTTACACAGCTGCCAGCAAATTGAAGGACTTTGCCTCCTGGAACATTGTGTAGCCCCTTTCCATTCCATTTCCACCATAAAGAATTTCCTGCTTCCCAAAGATTAACAGAATTACCAAGAGATACCTGGTGATAGAGCATTTGGTGGATAGAGCCTCTGGCAGATCTGGACCAAAAGGGGAAGAATGGAAGCTAAATATAAAATTCTAAGCCCCCCAACTAACTGAACAGACCATCTCTTGGCCAAGGAGACCCCAGAGTAAACCTGAAAACTGAGTTCTCAGTCAGGACAAGATGTGGGGGTCAGACTCACCTTGTTATATCCCCTCCCTCATTAACCATGATTAGGCTAAAGGCTAAACAGAAACCACCCCTTTCAAAAGACTCCGCCATTAATATCAACCAATCCCTTGATGCCAACCCTCTTTTTTTTTTTTTTTTGCCTTATAAGAGATCAACGTGGAGAAAGTGCACTAAGGGTTTTCATGTCATCTGCCTCACCTTTTGATGTCAGAGGGACAAAAACTCCACCCTTAGATTGCCACCTTTTTTGTTGAACATGGAGAAGCATCAAGCACAATTGTGCTTGGGCACGTTTCTCCTTTCATAAATATTCACTATGCCTCCTAAAGCTTATTAAATATGTGTATTCAGCCACCCTGCTCAGCATAAATTCCTATTCCCTTTTCTTCTCCCTGAAAGTGTTTGCTTCCTGCTTCTGGTTGGAGGCTATACTTCCTAGCTTATCAGAATGCTGCACTGTAGACTACAATGCTTTATGGGAAGCAAAATTCTTCTTAGGAGAAAAAAAATGCATAACCACATCTTGAAGAATAGTGCTCTAGCCTATAGGTTTTCATTGGTGTCATCTCCAAGCCAGCCCCTTTGCTGCTCCATCAAAAGGCCATTTCATCTACCCTGAATCTGGCAGCTCCTGGGTGATGCAGTTTATGGTGGAGCCAATGCATCCCATTGTTACTTGCTCATGGTTGCGCCTGCTTCAGAGTAAATGAGCTGTTTTAGCATAAGGCAATATTATGTGGGACTGCATGATGATAAATATGTCATTCTAGGACTCATAAACAGCATACTCATAAAAAATTAAGTATTACTTCACAAAGTCTCAAACTCAGAAAATCAATATAGTATACACTGTTTTGGGAACACAATTCAATAAAACTAGAAATAAGTAACAAAAGAGCAAAAATACTATACATCTGAAAAATGGAAACCATACTTAAAATAATTTCTGTGCCAAAGAATTAGTCATAATAGATATTATGAAATAATTGGAATCCAAACAACAGAAATAGTATGTATTAAGAAATGTGAAATGCCATAAAATAATACATAGGAAAATTTCCTAAAATGCTAATAGAAAAAAAAGAGAAAAATCAACATGCTAAGTTAAACTATTAACCAAATCTAAGCACTAAAAAGTTCAAAATAGTAAATCCACAGAAGGTAGAATGAATGTAATATTAATTATTAAAATAAGAAAAGCACTTAAAAACCAAAGAAGTAGTATAATCATCAGAATCAAATATCCTTTGAGAAGACTAATGAAATACCTAATTTGCTGACATTATTGATAAAAATAAATGAGGCCATAACTACAAATAGAGAAATTTATAATTAACTATTAACTATAGTCCAAAAATAATAAATGTTAAAACATGGATAAAATATGTCAAAACAGCAAAATTGATTCAAGAAGAAATAGAGTAATATTTCTAATCAAATAATAAATGCTCAGAAAACTACAAGTGAAATGTAGTTTCCTTTACTTGATGGATTCCTACTGAAAACCTACAGTAAAAATATCCATTAGGAGTGTTTCCTTTAGTGTAAGAGACCATAACCAGATTCCTTCAATCACTGGACTATTTAAAACTTTATTGAAACTTATCGACACAACATTGGATTAGGAAAAGAACAAGAAACGTAGAAATTTGAAGGGAATATATAAAATCATTACTCACAGACAAAAATTTATCAACACAGAAAATTCTAAAAGAATCTATTGATACATTCTGAAAATTATAGCCCCCAAAATGTACAGTATTTGAGATCCATCTATAAAAATCACTTTCCTATAGAGAAGCAACAACCAATTATAAACTGTAGTTTTTTGAAATAGATCCTTATTCACATTAGAACAAAACATATAATAGAAAAAGGTTTTTAAATAATTGAGCAACTACTTTATTAGTGATAATATTTCTTCTCCAATTTAGTTTATTAACTTAATAGATTTTATTTTAATTTTCAATAGGAAACTTTTTAAGATGAGAAGCTTTTCCTAAAATTCACATGGAAGAGTGAAGAGTAAAAGTCGTTGAGAACATTTTGGAAAAGAAGAATGGGATGAGTATAGGGTTATACTACTATATATGTTGAATTTTTATAAAGTTATGGTAATTTTACCTGTGTAGGAAAATGCAAATGAACCAGTGGAACAGAACAGTAATTTGGGAGCTTTGCATAGAAAACTTAAAAATCATTAATCCATGGGAGAAAAGTTTGACAAATTTATTTACATTAAAACTTTCTATATCAGTAATGGCAGAATAAGAGAAGTAAACAGGCACGGCTGAAAAAAAATCTGTGATACAAAATTAGTAGCTAAAAATATATAAATATTTTTACATATCAATAAAAAATGACAAATAGCCCCAAAATGAGCTATGAATAGGCAATTAATAGAAAAGGAAGCCTGAACAACCCTGTAGAGGATTGTACTAGTAGCCAAAATTTTCATTCCTCCCTGTATCAAAGCCCTTTTCCATATGACTTTGCAGTTTCTCCCACTAAATGGAGAGAATATATTTTCTCACCCTTTGACTTGGGGTTGGCCATTTGCTTTGGCCAAAAGAGTGTGACAAAAGTGAGCACATGCCAGTTCTAAGATGAAGCCATAGGAAATTGTGCAAGTATCTGCCTTAAGAGATCTTTCATGTTGCTGGCTTGTCCTGCTGAATGACCACACATGCCCAACTAATTAATTGAGCAACTGAATGAATAAGCACAAGTCCAAGCCTCAACAGGGAGACAAGCCCAGCTGAGTTGTCTGCCAAGCCCAGTCTAAATCAGCTAACTGCCAGCGAAACAACAGACTGAGAATGATTAATCAATAAGAGGAGTTTTAAGCCACTGAATTGTGGGTCACTTGTGATGTAGCATTAGTGGGGTGACAGCTAACTGATACAATCCTCAACTTTACTAGTAGCTAGGGAAAGGCACGCTAACAAGAGAGGCAACTCATATTCATAAATGGCAATGATTTAAAGTCTGGCAATAACAGATATTGATGTGATAAGGATACAGAGAAACAAGAATTTTCACATATGATTGCTGGAAATATGAACTAATTCAATACATTTGAAATACAATTAGGTAGTATCTAATAAATTGAAGCCATTTATACCCTGTGACCAATCGTTCTGTGATTAAGTATTATAAACCCTGGTTTATGTTGGCAAGGAGAAACAAGGATACTCATCACAGCATTGCTTGTACCAGTAAAAAACTGAACGTCTTATTTTAAGAGAGAAATTGATAAATTGTGGTACATTTATAAAATGGAGTAATAACTGGTAGCTAAAATGAATGAACCATGTGCATATATATCAAAGTTATGTTAGGAGAAAAAGCAAGTTGCTAAAGGGTGCATAATGTTTGTTATCATTCATGTGACTTCTAAATGCATAAAAATCAATACTATATTATTTCTGAATTAATACATATGTAGCAAAAGAACAATATGTAGATGTGTAGGAAACATAACTGCTTCTGGATAGAGGTTGATTTTTGTCAGAGCAAGATTAGATGGCAGGGGACTCTACAGCTATATCTATAATATTTTCATTTAAAAATATCTAAAATGTTATATGGATGGTGATTACATGAGTACATGTCCTATGTTTGAAATAGATCATAATTTAAAATAAAAATACATTATGGAAAATTCATATGGTAAAATCAAATACTATGCCATTGCTTAATCGAGGAAGTAGATCTGTATGTATAGACATTTAGAGAAAAAAAAGCAGGTTACAGAACATTGTATAGAGCTGTTTCTCAACATTAGTTCTACAGATATTTGGGACTGAGTAATTATTTGCTGTAGGGGGCCATCCTGTACTCTGTAGGGTGATTAACAGCATCTTTGGCCTCTAATAAATGCCAGTAAAACGACCTACCACCCCAAATTGTGAAAACCAAAAATCTCTCCAGGTATTGCCAAATGTCTCCGGAAGACAAAATTATCTTTGGTTGAAAGACACATGTAAAGTACAACTCTATTGATGTAAAAACAGAATCTATGCTATTTATTTTGTGCATACATGCGTTTATCATTAACTGTGAAGAGTTCAGTTTGAAGTATATACCTGAGATTATATACCTAGGGAAGGGAATATAATTGTAGATATGGGAGATATTAAAGAAAGAAATAAAATTCTTACTTTTGATGTTTGATTTTTATAATATAAAAATGTGCTGCTTTTATAAGACAGAATTATATATATTTTAAATGTAAAAAGAATTAACTTATTATCAATTTCAGCAAATAGAATGACTAGATAACCATTATCTTCAATTCTATTATGAATGTTTCTATCACTAGGCATGTGTAAGGCCCATGAAGAACATTAGAGAATGGAAAAATATAAAAAACCTTCATTGATTTTTTTTTCAGAATTTATTTTCCCAGGAACTATTTTTAAAATCTAATAAAAGTATCATTGATACTATTATTTACTTATTTCTTCTCATCTGAGACATGCTAAACAGACTGATAATGGCCAAATGCAGAAGCTTGCCAGGCTGAAAGGGATCCAAAGATGCCTGGTGGTCCTGATCCATTACCCAGCACTCTGGCTGATGGCAAGGCTAAGCTTGCATCAGAGATCTCACTTCAGACCTTCTTCTTGCTAATAGTTCTCTGAGAGTTTCACCATAAGGAGGGAAGAGGTGTGCAAATGTATTCATAGTCAAGAACTGGTTGCCATGCTTTGTCCTAATTACAAATGTGGTTTTATAATTACTGTTGGCATTTATTATTGTCTGTAGCACCAACTCTATTCAGCATTCCATGAGACAGAGAACATACCTGGCACAGTGCCACACAACTCAGTAAATATCGATTGAAAGGATGGGTAAACAGTACTTAGTACAACAGGGGGTGGCAGGAATGTAAAAATGAACAAACTTAGTAAAGTAGTTCAAAACTTAGGAAAGGCAACAGATTTGCATACATCTAATCAACATTCAGCATAAGGAGGACTATATAATAGTGTTTGGAATGATTTAAAGAAGCTCACTAATTAAGTCTGGACATGTATACTGATTTATATTCCCCAATAATGACAAGTTGTGCCTTGGGCAATTTCCTAATTTTTCTCCATCATATTATTTCACATTTATTAAATAATAATAATATCCACCATTTAAAAAAATATGCTGATATTCCAGAAAGGAAAAGTCTTAGGGCAACTTTTGGGAGAATCCCATAAAGAAAAGTCATGCTCGTGTTTCTATTTGTATGATTTTAGCCAGAGAAGAGTGAAACTCAGTAGGTTCTTTTAGTGGGGTTGCATCCCACCACTAGAGAACAGCTCAACTTTTTTCTCGTTCAGCTCTGGTGGGTTTTGACTCAGCTCTCTTCCTCTAAAGCTGTAGTGCAAAACCATTAGTTTTTATCATCAGCATCTTTCTTTCTAATCCTGAATTTCTCTTTCTCTTATTATTACAAATTTTTACCATATAAAATTTATAAAAGAATTTGACATATTGAATATAAAATGTAAAATGCCAAGCACAGTACCTAAGTTCAGTAGGAATTCAATAAACAGTCCTTTGTTTAGGTTTTCATCATTACCAGAATGACAGTAAAAAGAAAAAAAGAAAGAGTAGTGGTTTTCAAGAAAATAAAATAGAAATCAGAAGTCAGATTTCTCATCAGAATCTCTGCCTCCCTCTAAGAACTGTTTTTTATTTATAATAAATTCAACTCCAAACATCAACTCTGTATAAATACAGAGAAAACTTTAATGTTTGGAAACCTTAGGTGGATTAGACATCCTCTATTTAGGGCCCAGTGTGGTTTTGAATTGTATAACCTATGTAGTTTATAGAGCTGAGCTTATTTGATTGGGTTTGAACTTGGTTGATGATAGGAGGAAAGAGGAATGCTTCTTTTAACATGAAGCAGAGAGAAAGGCTCCCAGGTTCCCTGTGTCTATGGAGGCTTGAGTCTCTTGCCAGGAAGATCAGTACAACACACATGATTTTTCAGCTGGTGCCTGAGACACAATCCCTTGTGCAAGTCCTCAGCAGGAGACTTTGCCAATGACTGAGTAGGGTGTACCTCAGACAGAGAACAAGGTTACGGAAACAAATTTGGGAAGCTTTATTACACAATGGACTGAATCTTGTGAGGCTCAACAAATCTAAAAACTTCTGATCCTGGACACTTAATTGCTTCCTTCCCGGGGTGATTGAAACTGCTCTTTAAAGGCGGTAAACATCTTTTTTAAAATTTTAGATTCAGGGGGTATATGTCCTTCTTTGTTACATGAGTACTACATGTGCAATGGTGGTGGTTGGGCTTCCAATGTACGCATCACCCAAATAATGGACATTCTATGCAACAGGTCATCTTTCAACACTCATTCCCCTTCCACTTTTTCCCCTTTTGCAGTTCCCAGAGTCTACTTTCTCCATTTTTATGTCCATATGTTTCCTTTGTTTAGCCACCACTTTTATTATTTATTTATTTAAATATATTTTACTGCACTTTAGGTTCTGGTGTACATGTGAAGAACATGCAGGATTCTTGCATAGGTACATACATGACAATGTCGTTTGCTGCCTCCATCCCCATCACATTATCTGGCATTTTTCCCCATGTTATTCCTCCTCAACCTCCCATCCCCCACTGTCCCTCCCTTAGCCTACCCCCATCAGACCCCAGTGTGTGAGGCTCCCCTCTCTGTGCTCATGTGTTCTCATTGTTCAACACCCATCTATGAGTGAGAACATGTGGTATTTGGTTT